>OZ024873.1:73195570-73375970 GCA_964017185.1 Rugalucina vietnamica | reverse complement strand
CTTAGAAGTGATAACAACAATGTGATTTACAGGGGATTAGCAACTTACTGTACCTGAGCAATAAAACTTATCAATGAATGGTGTCATTATACACACCCACTAAACGGTCAATTTGGACACCGTCGGAGTGAATCGTATATATAATTTGACCATTTCCGGAGTGAAAGTTGACCTGGTAAACAAACCGCAAAAAAAGGAGAGAGAGTTAAACTAACGTAAGTTTATTTTGTTATTTTACTTTTGTTTAAAAATCCAAGAATGTCATATGATGGGTATTTGAATAAAGATCATATATGCACAAAAGCGCATCCAAAAGCTTAAGCATTTTGCCAAAATCATTTTCGGCGTGGAAAATACCTACGTGAAAAATGTTGCATCGAGATGAAATGCAACCTGGCATTCCAATCTAAACAGTCTGGCTAGGTTTTTATATGCCAGGGATGCCAATAATATTGGGAAATAATTATTAATCATGCAGTTTTGGAAATCATGCATTTGTGTAATCTGCGGAGGGGCTGTATTTCCAAAGCGTACTAATTGACCAGCGGAGCCCAATTTAACTAATAGAAAAATGTGCTTGAAATGCTTAAGCGTTTTTCATGAAACATAGCAAACTCCAGAACTGAAATACAGTTGAATTTTCTTGATTATTGAATACATGTTACAATTCAAATAAAAAACGAAAAGAAAAATGACACGAACGTTTAAGAGAAACGTTCATTTGTACTTCCCTTTGAGACTCTGTATGTCTCTTTATGTTTATATCTGGAGGTGTCATATTTTATCAGGCAAGAAATTTGGTGAGAAAAAACGAGGGAAAAGATGCTTACCTTGCAGGAATTTATCTTTTACTTATTTGTGTACCATTTGACAGCTTGGTGTAAAATTTGACATATGGAAAAATATTATAGCTGATATGTACCTCCCAGGTTCGGATTGGCAAGTGCAGCTGGTACCACGTACACTATTGGTGGGGGCAAGAGCCCAATAAATACAATTGCGATAAGGAATATGAGCCGTCTCGTTAGAAAACCTTTTTCAGCGTAGCTGATCAGTATATCTTTTTTTCGATACAAGAAAGTCCAATTACTTCACTTTCTATAGTGTCAGACATGTAGCCCAATTAGTTTTCTTTCTATGTTAGAAGTACTCAATATATAGCCATCTTCTGTAAGTGTACAACCTGATCTGGTCAAAATGCCCAAACCGCATTTTTGCTCATTTGATGAGTAACTCTCGGCACCTTGAGATATTTTTAATTAGACGTCAGAACTCTGCAAACTGTGAGTGAACGAGATACTGAGGAACCAGAGTGTAGGTTAGCCTGCTGCTTCTTTCAAATTTCCAGTACACTGATTTCAATGGCAATCCACAGGAAAACAGAGAAATAACATAAATAACAAGAAAATTATAGCATGTTCTTAGTAACATGTTATATGGAGGGGTTCATAGAAATTTGGAAGTTTAAAATAATATGAGATTGTGATAGAAGTCTACACTGACAAGAAAAATGATTCCTTTAGTAACGTATAGTGCATTTTGATTCCAAATAAAACAGATACTGTGTTAAACCGTGAATGGTTTCATCACCACGTCTGAAAAATTGTTGACTTGACCTTTAAAACTTAAAAGAAACAAACAAACATATGTAAAGTTCCATCAGCAAAGGAAGTTTTATGCGAAATTTCATAAATGTATTCTTGCTGTCTGAGTGACCCAAAAATGTATAGCGTGCTTGTGCCTAACTTGATTAGATTCTCTGAGTCTCCAAACAAAGGTTTAAAATACATGATGAAAGTTTGATTTTGCTAGAGCCAATCAGAATGATACTAAATATCACATAATCAATCAATAATGGAAAGACAGTGTGAATCCATTATGGTTCGAATTTTATAAACCTGTGCTATAAATATAATTTAAATCTAAGGTTGTGTGACATAAGTCAAAATCTGCGAGCACGTGACCCAAATGGTATAATCTTAAAAGTGAGGTAAAACTGAAACCCCATAAATCTTCATCCATGAGGCTTGGTTAGGGGTAGTGTGATCTAGACTTTGCCTTAGCTGTTTGTTTTGTAAATAACACCGGCAAAATATCTCGGACATTCACCTAGATATACTCTATTTTCCGTGACAAAAATGTGAAATAATACATGTCTGTAGACTTGTTACATTTCAAGTTGACGTTTTCTGTGAACATACTTTCAAAACTTAAAAAAGTCACTTAGTTGAAACAGAAAAGAAATGAATCAAAAGTTTCCGAATTCCCCCAAAGTTTTTTCTAAAATCTGATATATCTTTTGTGAACTTTTGCACTACAGCAATTTAGATATTTTGTCACCACTTGATATTACAAACGGTTGCATTTTAAGAGTTCGATCAACATCAAAACATTTAATTTTTGTGTGGCGTCGTGTGATGTAGCATACGTACTGTAAGAAATCCGGTTTGGGTACGGGTTTCTTGCGTTCTAAGTAAATCACAATATTGTTGTGTACGTAAAATTCTTCACATGCTACTATGTGGTGACCCATGATTAGCTTTGATATTATACTTATGTCCGTTTCGGACGTGAAAGAGAACACTGTATTGGAAACAACATAATTTCATATGGATTCGTTTTCCGATAAAAACCGATAAGTAGAAAGTTCGTCCAAATCTTATAATTTAAAAACATTTGACTTAAAATTGAAACTAAGCAACCCTAGTTAATATCATTAAACAATACATCTCCTGTTTAATTTTATCATAAGCATCGTATGTACTGATCTTGTTAGCGCGAAGAAAATATAGATTTATTTATCGAAGTGAAAGTGACAAAAAATGGCCGACAAAACAAACACTAGCCTAGTCTAGCCTCGAAGTGTGAGGCCCAAGATAGGGAATTCAATATCATATACAGAAACAGAACTGAAAATGCATCTTCATAAACCCCTAAGGAGCCTTATTACGTCAAATGATTGACAGAATACTGAAAACATATGGAGAGGTCAATACTACGGCTAATGGCTACCCTCCAGAAAAATAGTTTACAAATTTCGGTCTTTGCTTTTACTATATTGGAATGTTGTTTTTAATCTCGCTTTGCATGCAATGTCTGGATTATACTTAATCATTTGCTCACAGTATGAAATAATTGGTTGTCGTGTCGGCCGGTATGTGAAAATAGGGTTTTATGATAAAAATAGATCCCAACAAATGCAAAGAATGCTATTTCTATGGTTCTTCTTTGCGATGCTACAACGTCTACTGGTCGAACGTATAACAAGTGTACTTGATTTTAAAAGAAGATATTATGTAGATAGATGCATCTGGGAATATATTTTATTCTATTCAAAATTCTAAAAATCATTTTACCACAATCTGAGGGGAAAACGGCTCTTAATAAACACTTTACTCCTTTATTTTTAACGATTTGTTAAGTCCCGATGCCTTTCGAATTTATGCAGGAATAATAAATCAGATTCTTTGATGGGATATCTTTAATCTAAAAAAACAGGTGATTTGTAGCGTTTTGAATGCATCATTTTGCTTTTTAAAAGCTTATACTTGTTACTCTAATCAAAACCCCACTTTAAGGCAGTGTAAATGAGAAAGAGTGTCGAAGAGTGAGACACGTCAGTTATTGTGGCTGGATTTATATGAGTCAAATTGGACGCTCCACTGTCAAATAGCACACCTATAAAATCTAAGCGTAAAGTTAAAGAATTCTAATTTCTCGCGCTTGATACCCATATTTATCGTGCATACACATCTATACTACATTTTAAATATACTGACAACCACTTAATATTAGATACCTGGTTGTACTGACCACCATTCAGTCACTTCCATGAGTTTGCAACAGAAAAAAGCAACAAAGTCTTATGATATCTAGACGTATGCAACTGGTAGTATGTAAGAATAGAAGCTTATCATAAACATACACGAAATACAACGTAGCGAAAATACTGATGACCCGAATTTAAACTAGGCCAAATAGCATTGCAAATGTCATAAGTTAAATTGTACACCACTAGTCAATTGGTACGCTCGTAAAAATTTGGACCCATTCTCAAAACTGAGGGCAACCCTTTCAAATTTAATGCCTTGAATTGAAAGAGTATTCATAAATCTCGGTATTTCGTTGCTAAGATGTTTCTGGGACTGTTAAAAAAGCTTTCCTCAGACAATTTTAGCTCGGTCTAGATTTTAAAATTAAAATATTGTATACGCCACAAATGGTAATTACATAATCTTATGACTTTTTTATGAAGTCTTGGTGTCTTAGAAGCCGCAAATTTATAGCCCATCATATGACATTTTCGGATTTTGTATAAAACTAAAATAGAAGAAATTATCTTACTTTGATTGCGAAGGTCCTGATGTTTCCGTCCTATTTATACCGGTCAACTTGTACTCCGGAACTGGTCAAATTATTTCATAATTGTACGCCTTCGGTGTACAAATTGACCGTTTACCCGGCGTGTTATAACAGGTAATACCCCTAAGGTGTCAAACGTGTGCCTCTATGACAATATTACTGGACATGACTTGGCAAAAGATCTACACCACAAGGGTTTCTACACAAATGCAAACACAGATACGATGACTGGAGGCTGTAAATTTTAGATTTAGAAAATAGAGAAATTGTACTATCCGTGTAACGAAAACAAGGACGATGATCGGCTTCGCAGTTTAATACTGCAAACTGATCTGCGCCTTTGGTTTCGCATATGCAGATTGTTGGTTTTCTCATGAGGCGGCCCATATTACTTTCTAAAATCTGAATACGGATTGTCCCAGCATAAGATGGCTGAAGAATTTGAGATATGCTAGGCCGCCCAATTGGATCAGACTGTGCGCCTAACACATAGTAAATTAGTGTAGGGTAGAGGAGCAGAGAGAAAGAGAGAGAGACAGTGTAACCATACACTCTGTTGTCTAGCCGTCATGTTTCAGATTCAACGATGATACATATTTTTCACAAATGTGTCTTTGTATGTTTCCTTTTGATTGTTAATGGTGATTTAAGAAGTGTTGTAAAATCTTTTTTTTTTTTTTTATTTTCATTTGACAGTAAACTCAAGCCTTCGAGCCACATCATCAGAAAACCAACAATGTGGTTTCAGAACAGATTCGACACAAACCGAGCTGTACAGTCACAGAAGCAGGCTAGAGACTGGAAATTTCGGATTTAGAAAGTAGAGGAATTGTACTATCTGTTAAGTGAAAACAAAGGGATTCATCAGCTTTGCAGTAACTGCGAAGCTGATCTGCGCCTTTGTTTTTGTATATGCACAGTTTTGGTTTTCTCATGACACGGCTCATATCAGTAGCTTCAGATAACAATTAAAATAATCGGTTTATAAAAAATAATATTTTTTTTTATTGTGTAGAAGTATGAAGTATACTTTGTGTAAGAAAATGTTTCCATGAAAAAAAAAAAATTTAAACGTAAGCTTTTACATATGTTAACCTTGTGTCTATTATTGTCACATGAAAATAAGATTTCTCTCTCTCTCTCTCTCTCTCTCTTTCTCCCTCTCTGTTTGCCTTTAGGTGTGTGTGTGTGTGTGCGTCGTACCATATCTTATATCTTTCACTGAAGTGATTCTACAACCATGCAGAATCTGGGATTTTCGTGATAGAAATGCATTTACACCTTATAATCGTAAAACATGTATTTTTAATTAAGATACATGAAACAAAAATAATAATCGAATTAGATTTAAACTCGGGTCTAAGTACAAGTATGCATTACAATAAACTGGAAATAAGCCCCGCCCACTTTCCTTATTCATCCTCATTAGAGACAAAAAATACAGGTAAGCGCGGACGATAAAATTTCTATTTCTTTACCCCGCCGCGGAAACTCCGCAATCCCGCCGACTAGGGCGTTTCCGCGGTGGATATTAAAATTTTAATCCTTTTTCTTGCAGCCCCCTCTCCGCGGGGGTGGGCGGGCTGGTGAAAATCCCCCTGGACTGTACTGTAGTACTTGAGTCATCAATACTTCATGTCAAGTTTCATTGAAATCTGTCCACTGGTTCCGGAGAAGAAGATTTTTGAAAGGTTTTTAACATATATGGGCATGGCGGCCATCTTGGCCATGTGACCTGGATTATTTACGTACACATTGGTTACAATTTCCTATTGATGCTTCACATAAAATTTGGCTTTGATTGGCCAAGTGGTTTCAGAGGAGATGATGTTTGAATATTATGGTAATGTACATGTAAATTGCCCCGGGGTGGGGGCATATGAGCCCCTGGGGCCCGATTGTTTTCAGAATCATTAATATTCAGTCCTACTGCCCATTTCCTGCAAGACTTTCACTTTATATGACATTTTAAAAGTTTTCCCCATTCAAATGCATTGGCGACCTATGTTGACCTTGCCGTAAAATAGGTCAAGGTCATCACAGTGTCATGATTTACATATACATTGTAGTGCTTGAGGCATTGATGCTTCCTGCCAAGTTTTGTTGAAATCTGTCCACTGGTTCTGGAGAAGATTCTTAAAGGGTTTTCACCATATATGGCATGGCGGCCATCTTGGTCATGTGACCTGGATTATTTATGTACACATTGGTTACCCTTTCCTATTGATGCTTCACATAAAATTTGGCTTTGATTGGCCAAGCGGTTTCAGAGGAGATGATGTTTGAATATTATGGTAATGTACATGTATATTGCCCCGGGGTGGGGGCATATGAGCCCCTGGGGGTCCAATTTTTTTCAGAATCATTAATATTCAATCCTATTGCCCATTTCCTGCAAGACTTTCACTTTAAATGGCATTTTAAAAAGTTTTCCCCATTCAAATGCATTGGTGACCCATGTTGACCTTGCCCTAAAATAGGTCAAGGTCATCACAGGGTCATGATTTATATACACATTGTATTGCTTGAGGCATCGATGCTTCATGCCAAGTTTCGTTGAAATCTGTCCACTGGTTCTGGAGAAGAAGATTTTTGAAGGGTTTTTACCATATATGGGCATGGAGGCCATCTTGGTCATGTGACCTGGATTATTTATATACACATTGGTTCCCCCTTCCTATAGATGCTTCATATAAAGTTTGGCTTTGATTGGCCAAGTGGTTTCAGAGGAGAAGATCTTTGAAATTGTGGACGGATGACGGACGGACGGACGCCGGATCATGGCCATCCTATAAGCTCACCTTGTGAGCCTAACGGCTCAGGTGAGCTAATAAGAGAAAAACACAGACAAATGAAGGGGGTATACTAGAATAAACTCGAAGATTTTAACCATAAAGCTACCACCTAGAAAGGTCCCCCCGATTTTATTGAATTCTATACATGCCAAAATTGTGAAAAAGTGCGGGGGGATCTGTTCAGGTCAGGTGGTACCGACATCTTAAATAGCTCATGGACCATGAATCGAAACAATAAAACGCCCACAAATCTGATCACAGCCATTACCATTCAGTGGAAGTGACTTTTACAATCATTTGCAGTAAGTTAGGAATTAAATAAAATCAACAAATATAAAGTTTTGATTCTTTTTTTTTTCAACAAAACAAGATAAAACTTGTATGTATCTGATATTAAGAATCTGATCATGATAAAAACAAAATTATGCATGATTTAAGCTATGATGTATCTATTTCTGGTGAAAATGTTAAGTTTAAAAGACACTATATTTTTTATAAGTTATAAGATCTGAATAATAATTTTTGCCAACGCTTCATAAAAATACCAGTTGTAGGTACGCATTTAAAGCACCCAAGAAAAGATCTAGATGACACAGAATACAAAGTCTCATCGGAAGCCTAAATGCCTGCTTACAATAATGCAAAAGAAAAATAATTTTCTGCTAAAACAGGCTCCATTACTCACATAATGATAATTTAAGCCACATCATGAGAAAACCAGATTTTTGCCTATGCGAAAACATAGACACAGATTAGCAATTGCACAGTTGATCAGCGCCTTTGTTTTCACTACATGGATAGTAAAATCCAGAATTTCAAGCTTTTAGCCATTTTCTATGACTGCACAGACCGATTCATGTTGGACCTGTCAGAATCCCGAACGACCGTTTTTTTGAGTTGTTGTTTTTTGTTGTTTTTTTTCGCATCTCTGCTCCCTTTATATTAAAAGTAAATCAGGATCCCTCATGAGTCATGTCTGAATCACTATGAACAGATTCTGATCCCTTTTCCACATCAATTCCATTCTGTTCACTGCTCTGTGATGATGATTCTGTGCTACAAGAATTTGTCAAATCTACCGTTGCCTCATTGGCGGGCTTTTTTATACAGTCTAACATATCTTCAAGTCTCTTACGGAACAGTCTCTGATCGTCAGCTGTACAACTTAAAACTTTGTCTTGGAATCTGAGATTTATATTATTTGAGATTGGTTCAGCTAAACAGGCATTTAGATAGGAAATTAACTCCTGTTCACATTTCAGTGGATTTTCTGTGACTTTCAGATGCAAGCGTTCTATTGTTTCCTCCGCAGTTTTGTATGCAGCTTCTTGGTTTTCATTCCTCGGTGTAGTGACAGAAACATCAACTGTTAGACATCGTACCACCAACCTTTCTGTGCTGTACTCTATGTCATCTCTTTGGTCTAAAATAATCATTAAACAAAACTGTTAACATTGAAACTTATGTATGTGTAGCCAAAGCTGCTGTTAAGTGTAGGTTTTGAGTTAGTGTAAACAATTCTACATGATCCGACATAAGCTGTAAGATAATTAGCATAAGGTGATCAACAATATTCAAGTATGATAAATTGCCAAATTTTCATTTTTGATTCAGTTTTTACTTTTTAATCCCTTTCAAGATTATTTCAACTCAAATGAGACACACCAATTGCCATAATATTCACCATCTTCCAAAAACTGCATTTTTTCAAAATCTCACTTTCTTAAAGACTTCAAGAAAAATATTACTATGTCACCATTTTGCATGCCAAAAGTCTTAAAAAGTGCCACAAAAATTTTAAACATTGGATAACAATTTAACAAATAAAAAGTGTATGCCAGAAAATAATTTTGGCTAGGGCTTTTTCCATTGTAAAAATGTGTCAGAAAGGGAAGTAACTATCTTCCCAGAAAAAATATGAATTGGTTATTTTTTCTTTTAAAATGCACCAAACCAAAACAAAATTGTATGCATAGCTGAGTGCCAAACTCTAAAAAGTTTCCGACAGATTTGCTTGACTATCAATTTTAAGGTCACTGGTGCTTTGATTATATACCTCTCTTGCACATGCAAAATACTTATTCAAAATAATTTTGGGGCATAATTATTTGATTGGTGAACCGATTTTTCAAAAAAAATTGCGGCTCTTTTACGACTTTTGGGTTGCAAAAGATGACATGGTCATATTTACCTTGTGTTGTTTCAGAAGTAAGATTTTGAAAAAAATGCAGTTTCTGAAAGATGGTGTACAGACACTGGCATATTTTAATGATTTATGATTTAATATAATAACTTCAAGCACCTTTGCTCTCACTTAATGACTGCGCCAGCTTCCATGTAATACTCTTTTAGAGGTGTTTGGAGTATCTGGCAGATGTAAAGGACATGGTTTTGATTACATTTGCTGAGTAAAACAACTGACAGGCATAAGCATAAGCAGTATACATCATGGTCACTCTGAAAATTTGCACGACGACCGTGCTAATAGATAAACCGGTATGACTATATAGCGAAAGGAACGTTCCTTTTGCGAAAGGAAGATTTTCACACAAAAGAAAGATATTATTTCGAAATTTTGAACTCATTGGCTATAATATATTGATTATACAGTTTACTAGACAATGGCGAATCACTAAGAGATCTAACGCTATTATTTTAAACACGACCATGGGAATGTTAATCTATTTGATACTAAGAACATCTAACATATCTCAGCTTTACAGGAAAATAATAATTTTAATTCATTCAATTTCTTAATGGGAGATAACTCTGTTGATATGATACCTCCTGCATTAGACAATGGCGAACCAAACTCGACAATGGCGAATCAATTAGCCTATAGCCCAAAAGAAACCATTTTAGAAGGGAATTTTTGCATACAAATGGTGCCATCATCATGCGAGACTAAATGGTGTTCGATAATATTGTGTTAATTTGCTTTTGTGCTTTACGTTAACTGTCAACAGCAAATGCCATATTGGAAAGGTCAATTTTACCGATTTAAGCATGTCTTATTGCTTTAACGAATCAATGTAAGCCTAAAAGCAAGATGGTTAAACCACGACTTGCACCAATATTAGTTACGCAATTGACCAAACCAAATGGTTCCAGGGCAAGCCTTCAAAAGGTAGATTATCAATACTTTGTGCACATTCTTTTCACCACACAAAGTATGATTCGCTATTGTCGAATTTACATGTAAATCTTTCTCCGCTTATATCTACCTTCATTGTCAAAACTTTTATCAAAAACAGGTATATTGCACAACTAGGGGTATTAGGCATTAAAGTAATACAAAAGTGGTCATCATCAAATGCTTAGAAACGAGGTATGAAACACATTTTATCTGAATGTTACATTTTGTGGAACAATAAACTAGGCATCTTAGTTAAGGGGTCAAGCGTTTCAGCAACCCTGATTTTATTGTCCGGTGGAATTTTGACTCCATTCTTTTACCAAACCCCAAGGCTTAGATGAAAGTAAATGACTGAGTTATAAAATAAATAATATTTTGTCTAAGTTTCAAGAAATTCTGCAATATCTTTACGAGTGGTTCGCCATTGTCGATGATTCTCTATGACGTTCACAAGTTCACTTTAAATTGACTTTATAAAACCGTAAGGCAGCGATGAACATTCCTTTCGTAGAAGAAAATCGTCCTTTCGCCAGTGCGGCTTATGCCAAATTTCATTTGCTGTCCTCCATTTCCACCAAATTTTCTTAATAGTAAAATTGTATTTTGCTTTATTTTCTTATTATTTAATTGTAAAATGTAATGTTATAAAAATAAAAAAAAAAAACTGATAGGCAGCGATGATGATAATGGTATTTAGCATCCCTTTCGTAGGCAAATCTTCCTTTCATGGCCTAAATTTAGCCTGTGCTTTCTTTATATATAAGTTCCTATGTTTGCACCAAATAGCTTTTCTTGACATTTAACACATTTTACTTAATATTACTTTATTAAAACAAGTATAACAAAACAATTAAAAGCTGTTAAATATCAATGGCGATAATGATAAAATGTTCCATCTTCTTCTTCTTCTTCGGCCTAATTTCTCCCCCATCCGAACCCCCTGGTGAAATAATGTCATTTGGCGTATCACCAGTAAACTATTCAGATTCAGTCTGTATTCTCCTCTACCCGATTGGAGCACCTGTGATCACTCACAGTAGATCTATATGTTGATGTCTTTCAGCTATTTTACTTTTGTTGATTATATACATTTGTTGTTAAATAGTCGGTTAAAAAGCTCATCAGAGCTTATGTTGTACTGTTATGATACTTGCCGACTCAAAATAAATCATATCTAATCTTATATGTTGTATTCTCTAATTCTGCCGCCACCAAAACTAAATATCTGCAATGCTGTTTGGAGAAGGCAGCCTTTCGTACAAAACTCTTCCTTTCGCGAAATGAACCTTCCTTTCGCTATTTAGCTATACCCGATAAACCAGCTTTCTGGTCAACTCGTACCCGAGTCAACTCGTACCCGTTTTGGTCAACTCGTACCTACTTTTTGGTCAACTCGTACCCATTTTGGTCAACTTGTACCTGTTTTGGTCAACTCGTACTATATCAGACAGACAGACAGACAGACAGACAGATCTAATGTTGGGTGAAAATAATTTTAGGAAGCTAGGCAAGCATGTAGGTAGGTAGGTAGGTATGCAGGTAGGGATCTATCATTGTTTTTCCGTAATACAAAATACATGTACATCGATATATAATGCACCTTCTTCTTCTTATCTTCTTCTTAATCTTTACTTAAATTTGCTTCCTCATAATACATATTTACATAGTTTTTCTGTGGAAATTGACTTGCTCAATGCCACAACAAACGACACCCTTGGCGAGGATAGAATAGAGTACCCCTCGACCCAAAGCACCCGCTAAAACAGATGTAAAGAACTTGGTCGGTAATCTTGAATCTAGATTTCAATTCACAAATACACGAATAAATATAAGATCTGACATGGATTCATGGCATTGCCATATTTCTGTCTCATAAAAATGGGTAATTTCTTTTAACCAGTTTTAAATATTTAACAGAAACAACCGATTTCATACAATAATATGTAGTGTTTCCCCTAGCCACTTTTACTAAATTACTATGGCGCCGCGCCATGCCCTTTTCCTCCAGCGCCTTGCCCTTTTTTCTCAAAATCAGACAAAAAATAAGGAAGTTACAAGAAATTTTGCTTGAAGTCTGCAAGAACAAATTTGGTAAAATTTATGATCATGACTCAAAGTTGTTGATTGCTTTAATCCCTTGTTTATTGTCACCTAATTGCAGTGGCAAATGTTGATAACTCAATGACAGTTACCCAATTTGACACCAAATGAGCTGTTAATCAGAAAAGGTGTGAAAATTGAATGTCCTACCTGGTAATATAAGTGTGCCATTTAATAATTTTCAATTGTCAATAGTTTACTTTTCAAAACAAATCTTAACTCTTATGGTTAATTCAGTATTGAAGTAATGTGAGGCAGAGGAGAAAAGAAATTTTCTAAGAGTGAATCCTGAAATATGGAAATTGAGGAAAGAACAATTTAAGCTGAGCAGCAAATTTGAAATTACAGAGAAAATATACTGTGGTAAATTTAATGATATTGCCTAAATGGGCACTCCTAGCATGCCATGGGCCACTTAAAATTGCCCTTTTGCTTGCCGTCGCATGCTGAAAGTGCCCTTTTGACTTGTTGTCGCGCGTTAAGAAGTGCCCTTTTTAGCAACCTTACCATGCCTTTTTTGGGACTGGGGGAAACACTATAATATGTGACAGAATCCTGACAATGCTATGTTTTTGCTGCAGGTAATCTTGCTTTAAGTAGTTATTTTGTTTTGTAAATGATGCCTTCATTACAGTTCATACTTATACCCTGTTTAGACTAGAGTTTTAAATCGAATCGAATCCGAATTCGCTTCGAATTAACTGTTTACATTAGAAGTTCTAATTCGAATTAAAAAACTAATTCGAAGTAAACTAATCCAGCTTAGCACCTTGGATCGAAACCGAATTAACTTTTACTTCGGTATTAAAGTCATGTCTAAACAGTTAACCGAAGCGAATTCGCATTAAATGTTATTTTTATACTGACCTTTCGCATGTTGGGGTTATGTTTACATTTACACATGCTTCTTTTCTCGCGAAATATTCTGAGTCAACACAACAGATAAAAATGGCGAAAATGGCTGTAGCAAAGGACAGTGACAGGGGATTAACCTGGACTCACGATGAGACGCGGGCCCTAATACGATTATGGGCGGATAGCGAGATACAAAAGGACTTTGAGACTTGTTGAAGAAATGCTTCCATTAATGAAAAGCTAGCAACACGGCTCAGGGACAGCGGGTTTGAGCGCACAGCGAGCCAATGCCGTACAAAAGTAAAAAGCTTGAGAGCGGATTATAATGCAACCAAAACAGAAAATTAAAAAAATTTCTTCAGTTTTAACGGAGAATTTCAGATGTGTCTAAACAGACAAGTGGATTCGATCCGGATTACCTTACATCGGCGTAACTTGCATCGAATCGAAAACGGTTTAGTTCGTTTTAGTGTAAACAGGGTATTAATTAGTACCGCAGATAATCCAAATAAAGATACACCCAGTAGCGATATAGATGGTGATCATAATCTAATCAATTGCAATTTGTTGATTGTTTGGCACACTTATAATAGGTGTAAATTGACTCGTGTCATTAATTGACTCCTTTATGGCCTTCTTTAATTTTATTTTCTGATATCATTGATTTTGTAAAATAAAAATAAAGAGTGTATGTTATACCATTTTTATCCAAGAGATGTGTCAAAATATGATGTTTATTATTATTTATTTATTTTTTATAACTGAAAATTATATCAGAAAATAGGTACAAATACAATCACTAATGATGCCTCATTCGGCTTCTGGCCTGCTTGCTTTTCTGTTTTTCATACTGTTACGACCTAGCGTAACTAGACAGGTACAGCGAAAAACAACCAAGTAATTTAAACTTAACAATATTTAATCAAACAAATAAATGCTGCAAATACATAAAAACAAACAAACAGATAAGTAAATAAATAAATAAATAACTTACAAAGTTAATGTCAAATAAGTCCTTGTCCCTCAAATGTAAGTCCACAATCCAGTAACCAGAATATGAGCACATGTATATTTTAATCCACACAAAACACTAGTGAAACAACCAAAATTATATACTTTAAATCACTTCAAATTTCTGAATACCTACGACTGAATTGGGACCTATATTTATACATTTAAGGAAATTCTCCAGGTTTCTAGAGAATGATATAATAAACTTTTCTCTAGAAAAGAAACGAACTAAACGAAAGTTCTTTTATTTTCTCCAAAGAGAATTTAGAATTCTCCAGAGAGAATTCAAGGCCGCAACGACCATCAAGACTAAACGAGAGTCCACTAGACCCTTCGAGATCTCAGTATACATAGTCCAAATATATTTTTAACTTATGGTAAAAAAAAAAACACTCACTCCATTTTCATCTGGAATTATCCACAAAGTGCTCATAGAATTTTCTATACTTCTAAATTATATAACAGTGATAAAAATAATCAATGACATTCTTCTACAAAGTTCTAGATAATAAATTGTAGAAACATAAAAAGAAATATATATTAATTAATTGGGTTACTCCCCTTTGATTATATATATATAAATTATAAGTAATAGCTTTTAAAAGAATCAGTATTATTGAATCAATTATATATAACACTTCCCCTCTTCAACGAAAAGAAAGTTTTGTGAAATAAAACTTTCTTTTGCAATACTCATATGCAAACATACAAGGCAAAACTGTCAAGCTCTTGAAAGGGTGTCTGGAATTATATTATCTCTACCTTTTATGTGTCTAATGTCAAGATTGTGCTCTTGCAACATGAGACTTATGCTCTCGCTAATACTCAGATGGAGTCTATTTTTCAGATTAACAGTGTAAATAGAGCTGAAACACTTTTAAGTATGGCCCAAACTGAACAAAAAACTCTGACAAGCCTTATTCCAAACATACCTGACCTTCTTATCATAAAGTAAGTTTGTCAAAGGCTCAGCTAAAACTGAAACATTATTACAGAACTTTCTGTAATATCCAGCCATACCCAAAAAGCGCATCAGTTGCCGTTTTCCTGTAGGTACAGGAAAATCTGATATAGCCTCAACTTTGGCTTCTACAGGTCTGACCTGACCTTGTCCAACAATATGTCCTAGAAATGTCAAACTAGCATGGCAAAATTCACTTTTCGGTAAGTTTATTGTCAGTTTAGCATCACTGAGTCTTTTGAAGAATTCTCTGATGATCTCCAGGTGTTGTTTCCACTCTTCACTGTAGATGATGGCATCGTCGATGTAAGCTTTACACCCATCCAGACCGAAAATCAAACTATTAACCAAGCGAACCAAGCAACATTTCAGCGCTTTCAGTTTATTTCGAAATTGTCTTTCTGTAGTAACAAATTTAAAAATCTCCTTTACACTGTCTGTAAATGGAATCTGCCAAAACCCTTTCAAAAGATCGAATTTCGTCACATATTTGGCGTGACCAATGTTGTCGATGCAGTCATCAATTCTTGGTATGGGAAATGTGTCAGTTTTTGTGACAGAATTTACTTTTCTATAGTCTGTGCACATTCGAAATGTCCCATCAGATTTTGGCACAAGTATACAAGGAGAACTCCATTCACTTTGACTAGGTTCTATAAAGTCATTGTCCAGCAAATACTTAACTTCTTTCCTGAGATATTGTTGTCTTTCAGGATGAAGTCTATACGGATGTTGTTTCACCGGTTTTGCTCCTTCAATAATGTCTACATCATGGTAGATTTTATCGGTTCTGGATGGAATGTCCGGAAATAAGTGCTCATATTCAAGAATTAATTGTTTTAGTTCATGTTTCTTGTCCGGATCTAGATGTGACAGTTTCTGATCGAGGTCATGCAGAATGTCAGGATTCTGGAGTTTTGAGGATAATGGTTCACAGTTCACAGAGTTCATTTCTTCAAAGTCTGTCTGATTTTGTTCATGAGGGACAGAATTAACTATGCTTACTGAGGAAATAACTGAACTATCATTATCACTATCCCTATCAATGTACTTTTTAAGCATGTTAATATGACATAATTGTTTTTGCTTGCGCCTCCCAGGAGTGTTAACAATGTAATTTACATCACTTAACCTTTTCTCAACAGTATATGGACCATAATATCTAGCTTGTAATGGCCTGCCAGGAATGGGCAAAAGAGCAATCACCTTGTCTCCAGGGTCAAAATTTCTGTTCTGAGCATTTTCATCAAAATGCAACTTCATTTTGTTCTGAGCTGACTTAAGATTGGACCGAGCAACTTCCCAAGCTTTTGTCAATTTAGTTTTGAAGTCAGACACATACTGAAGTAAGTTCAAAGGACTGTCATTACTTGAAAGAAACTTCTCTTTCATAAGTTTTAAAGGTCCACGAACAGTGTGTCCGAAAACAAGTTCAAACGGACTGAACCCAAGAGACTCTTGTACTGACTCTCTGACAGCAAATAATAGCAAATGTATGCCTTCATCCCAATCTTTTTCGGTGTCAAAACAGTAAGATCTGATCATGTTCTTCAAAGTTTGATGGAATCTTTCCAAAGCATCTTGACTTTCAGGATGATAAGCTGATGACTTGTATTGTTTAATGCCAAGTTCATGCATTACTTGCTGAAATGTTCCTGACATAAAATTGGAACCCTGATCTGATTGGACTGATTTTGGAAGACCTACAAGTGTGAAAAACTTTACAAGGGCCTTAACTATTGTTTTCGTCTTGATATTCCTGAGTGGAATTGCTTCAGGAAAACGTGTTGAAGCACACATTATAGTCAAGAGATATTGGCAACCTGATTTAGTCTTGGGTAACGGACCTACACAGTCAATGATAATCCTACTAAATGGTTCATCAAATGCAGGAATAGGCTGTAAATTAGCTTTTGGAATAGTCTGATTAGGTTTTCCTACCATTTGACAAGTGTGACAGGATTTGCAATGTTGGGAAACATCAGATTTTAATCCTGGCCAGTAGAAATGCTTGAGAATTTTGTGGTAAGTCTTATTTATCCCTAAATGACCTGACATGGGAGTTTCATGGGCCAAGTTTAAGATTTCAGGACGATAAGCCTTAGGAACCACAATTTGGTGATTTATGGTCCATTCGTCTTCCGCTGAAACATCAGGAGGACGCCATTTTCTCATTAAGATGTCATTTTTGACATAAAAACAAACAGGAACCTGAGAAATTTCATTTTCATCTAAAGCCCTTTCAAATAAAGGCGAGATTTCAGGATCACTGTGCTGTTCTTGACAAAGTTGTGACCTTGACATTTGGTCGTGACCTTGGTCAAAAATTGAAGGTGAATGGTCATTGTCTGACCTTTGATTGTTGAAGTCAGTTTGACTTGAAGAAAGAGATTTTGAAATCTCATCATGAAAAGACTGACCTATAAAAGTGTCAGTTAAGTCAATATCCTGTATCCCATCATTCAATTTGACTTTCTTTGCCATAGCCCTTGTAACGGCACATGAAGGGTAAAGATCAGGAATTTCCTGCTCAATGGGATCAGGCAATTGATCCTCACAAGGTGTATTGGTCAAAAGTGGGTTTACCACAACCTTATCTCCGGCTAAGTCATTGCCTAATAGCAAGTGAACACCTTTAAAAGGTAAAGAAGGCCTAATACCTACAGCCACAGGACCAGAAACTAAGTCTGAAGACAAATAAATGTTATGGAGCGGTACATTAACAAATCCACACTCTACTCCCTGAATAAGGACACTTGTCCCAGTTGAAGTCTTCTCGGAAAAAGGCAGGGTATCTGCTAAAATAAGAGACTGAGAAGCTCCGGTATCTCGTAAGATTTTAATAGGGGTAGACTGGGCAGAATCACTAGTAAGTGACACAAAACCTTCTGATAAGAATGGTTCATAAATCTCCATAATACAATCAGTCGCAGACGTTTTGGCCAAAATAGGATTTTCATCCTGAATAATCGACTGTGGTTTTGACCTTAAAGAAGTAAGACCTGTTGGTCTAGAATTATTTTGATTTTGTCTCTCTTTTCTTCTTTTCAAAGTTTCACATTCAGAAATAACGTGACCGTCACCTTTACAATAATTGCAAAACAGCCGGGATGAGTATGAGGATCTTTGACCTTTGTTTTCACTAGTATCTTTATTTTTAGGATTATGTGAAGGACTGGAACTATCAGCTGTTAGTCCAGCTTGTGGTTGTGGATTAGGTTGAGGAGAATTATTTCTCTGTTGAGGGTTAAATGGTTTTGACTGAGGTGTATTAGGTTTAAATTGAGGGTTAAAAGGTTTCTTGTAAGGCTTATTTACAAAAGACACCTTATGAGTCAAAGCATAATCATCAGCTAATCGTGCTGCTACATCTAAAGTTTCTACTTCCCTTTCGTCAAGAAAAGATTTGACATCAGAGTGTATGCATCGTTTGAACTCTTCAACAAGCATGAGCTGTCTTAATTTTGCATGATCAGACTTTACATCCTTTGAAGAACACCACCTATCAAATAATTGCTCCTTAGTTCTAGCAAATTCTACATGGGTTTGATCATGTTCTTTCCTACAATTTCTGAATTTCTGCCTGTAAGCTTCAGGTACTAATTCATAAGCCTTAAGAATCAGATTTTTGACTGTGTCATAATCTGAACTTTGATCAAGTGGAAGTTGAGTGTAAATTTCTCGAGCTTTACCAATAACAACACTCTGTAGAAGCAAGGTCCAATGCTCTTTTGGCCATTTCAAATTTTCTGCTACCTTCTCAAAATGTAAAAAGTACTTATCTACCTCTTTTTCTTGAAATGGAGGAACGAGCCTGATATGCTTTGTAACATCAAATACTTTACTAGGATCAAAAGACACAGGAGGCATTGATTTACTGCTTAATTCAAGCTCTTTCATTTTAATATCATAATGCATTCTTTCTTTTTCAAGTTCTATTTCTTTTAACATTTCTCTGTGTTTTTCCTTCTCTCGTTCTTCCATTTCCCTTTGTTTTTCTTTCTCTCTTTCTTCCATTTCTCTTTGTTTTGCCTTTTCCCTTTCTTCCATATCTATTTTTTCCTTTGCAAGCCTTTCTTCTAATGCTAACTTTTCTCTATGCATTCTTTCTTCCCTTTCTTCCTTATCTGCCCTTCTTTTTTCTTCAAACTCTAATCTTAATTTTTCCAGTTCAAGATGCCTTTTTAATTCTAACTCTTTCAACTGTATGTCGGTTTGTGAGACCATAATAAGAGATGTAGCTGAGGGTTCAAAAAATTCCTCATCAACAAGAAACTGAATGATAACATTCTTAATTTCACGTTTTAACATAGATGTTTTGACATCAGGTATGCTATAATGACTAGCAATGTCTAAAAGATCACTCTTTTTGGCCAAGTTTAACAGCTCTTGAGAAGGCGCAGCAATGAAATCTTCAAGTTTGAATAACATGGTTGCTTTTTGCTGGTATGACAAACAATAAATATCTTTTCAAATTCAGAATAAAATAGGTGCACAAAATGTTCAATCCCGGACGAGCCCCCAAAATCTGTTACGACCTAGCGTAACTAGACAGGTACAGCGAAAAACAACCAAGTAATTTAAACTTAACAATATTTAATCAAACAAATAAATGCTGCAAATACATAAAAACAAACAAACAGATAAGTAAATAAATAAATAAATAACTTACAAAGTTAATGTCAAATAAGTCCTTGTCCCTCAAATGTAAGTCCACAATCCAGTAACCAGAATATGAGCACATGTATATTTTAATCCACACAAAACACTAGTGAAACAACCAAAATTATATACTTTAAATCACTTCAAATTTCTGAATACCTACGACTGAATTGGGACCTATATTTATACATTTAAGGAAATTCTCCAGGTTTCTAGAGAATGATATAATAAACTTTTCTCTAGAAAAGAAACGAACTAAACGAAAGTTCTTTTAAATTCTCCAAAGAGAATTTAGAATTCTCCAGAGAGAATTCAAGGCCGCAACGACCATCAAGACTAAACGAGAGTCCACTAGACCCTTCGAGATCTCAGTATACATAGTCCAAATATATTTTTAACTTATGGTAAAAAAAAAAAACACTCACTCCATTTTCATCTGGAATTATCCACAAAGTGCTCATAGAATTTTCTATACTTCTAAATTATATAACAGTGATAAAAATAATCAATGACATTCTTCTACAAAGTTCTAGATAATAAATTGTAGAAACATAAAAAGAAATATATATTAATTAATTGGGTTACTCCCCTTTGATTATATATATATAAATTATAAGTAATAGCTTTTAAAAGAATCAGTATTATTGAATCAATTATATATAACAATACCAGGAGGCTCAACTTTAGATCTTTAAAATGAGATAATTTTCCACAGTATACATGTACATCTAATTTTTGTAATACTCCATGCCATACCTTTAAATAACTTTATAAGTTAAGCAAAATAAGATTAAAAAATACTAAGGTACGAGTTGACTTGGGTACGAGTTAACTCGGGTACGAGTTGACTTGGGTACGAGTTGACTCGGGTACGAGTTGACCAGTTACCATAAACCATCCTATTTTCATTGTCGCTGACAGGTAGCGCTTCACGCACTGACCTGTCGCAGTTGGCCAATGGGATCTGGGAAATTCATGCTGGATGCCCCAGCTTTCTTCGTGTGTCGTCTGTAGCCAAAATCGGCTATATCCCACAATTCAAAGCGTCAAATGCGAGAGATCAAGATGAGGTATCGTCTGACCTCGTGAGAATGTCATATTTTAGCCGCGAAAACCTATTATCCTGTACTTTCATTTGGGCTAGACGTGAAAGGGAAAGTGCGAGTAGCGGAGGCTGATCATACTTTTGAAACAGGTGACAAGGCTGGTATTTTCATTTTTACTGCCTGTTTACATCATTTGCCTGCATTTTCGTCATACTTTAAATAACTTTATAAGTTAAGCAAAATAACTAAATAAGATTAAAAAAATACTAAGGTACGAGTTGACTTGGGTACGAGTTAACTCGGGTACGAGTTGACCAAAATGGGTACGAGTTGACTTGGGTACGGGTTGACCAGTTACCATAAACCATCCTATTTTAGCCGCGAAAACCTATTACACTGGTGTACCTTCTGGTAATTTTGCCAGTTCGGGATTATCTTGAATCTGCTGTAAGGTCGCAAGTAATGTCTCTTTTTCTCTTTCTATAGAAATTGCTTGTTCTCGCATCAACTCGACACGTTTGCTTATTTCTTGAATACATTTTAGAGCTCTTCTGTGTTCTTCCTCCATTCTAAACAAACATGCTCGATTAGCGTGCATAAAAGGTGTCCATGGATGTTTCGCTACCTGGTTCGTTCGCACAGTTGCGAAATCTCACTCCGCTATATTACACATATGTTCCATATCTCTTCGTAATGGTGACGAGACGTTTCGCTCCATGGAGATTGTACACATCAGCCGAGTTGTACGAGTCTAGTTCGCACTTAGTCTACTCGGTATTTTTGGCACCTTTTCGCACCTTATCGACCCTATTCAGTTCGTTACCACGATGTTTTTCGCGGCTTCCTGCCCAATTATGACCGTTAATTATTCACTCACTACCGAACTTCACATCTTTCCGCCAATTATGACCGTTAATTATTCACTCACTACTGAACTTCACAGCTTCCCGCCAATTATGACCGTTAATTAGTCACTCACTACCGAATTTCACTATTGCTTAGTAGCCTACGCACGAGTAGGACTTTTAAATTTTATTTTATTTTCCATACATGGCTACGTGACTAAGGGGGATGATGTAAAGCAGACACCATTGCTTTTTGTGCTATGACACGGAGAACCAAGAAAAATTATACAGAGGTAATCATTGTTCATTTCTCAGTTATAGCTACATGTAACTGTATGAATATGTTCGAATATGTTCGATCTAAACTACGAATCTATGCCGAACAATCAGTATTAAACGTATGAAACGTATGAATAATGAATCAGTGAATATAGATGATTCTAACACACCGCCAATGGCAAAAACGTGTTATATTTAAGAAATAGATCAGCTCTAGCAGTGAATTGTTGAGTAATAATTCACTGTTTGGAGGTCAGTTGTAAAGAAGATCAAATAACGAGCGCGTAGCGCGAGTGATTTATCTTCTTACAACTGACCGACAAACAGTGAATTATTACTCAACAATTCACGCACTTGAGCTGATCTATTTCGATTCTAACACACAATAAACGGAATAAATGTTGCTGAAACCGTCGATATCGTTCAGTTTTTCGCCATTGCATTGCAGATATCCCGCCAAATATTTGACTGTAATGCTGGTATTTACACACACTTATTACGTTTGTTGTGCGCTAAAACGACGTTTCACCGTCTAACGCTGCTTTGTGGGATAGCTGACGTCACAAATGCCGCAAAGTAACGTCACGCTTATTCGCCCCAGTGAAATTGTTGCACAATATAAGAGGGTCTGGATGGGGGGTCCTGGTATTCACTAATCACTAAAAATTAAGCCATTTATTCACTGTCATTAAAATTTTGGCTTATTCATTAAAATTAGGTTGATTATTCATTAAAATATCATGATTAATAGTTACGCCTTCTTCGCCCAGCAAATATCCCTAAGCAAATAGGTGTTCTCCACTTAAGGCATCCCTTATCTTAAGCCACAAGGACTAGTTCTATGATATTAAATTGTAGACTGCTGAGTGCAACCTTGATATAAACATATTGAGAGAAGCATAATTATATACTCTGCTAGACCACAAAGCCTCATAGAAACTTTCCGAAACAGTATACCGATCTTTTTTTTGGAAAACCCCTTTTAAATCTGTTGGGAGTATAATCCCCTCCACCTTTAATACTGAAAAGGTACAAGTAGGCAAAGATCAGGAAAAGGCGCAATCAGAAAAAGATTCCCACTCCAAAAACCGAGGTGGGAAAAAACCAAACTAACAATCAGGTACTTATACCATGAAACATATCGTAAGCCGAATGAGCAGCTATTTTCCCAATAGGTGGCCACTCAGTTACCTAAACTTAACTAAAAATATGAAAACATACATAAGGCGCCAACAGCACAAAAATTTTTTATACACCAAAACATAAAACAAAAAGAACCACCACAGAAGTATCGACTTGGAACGATCAGTAACACAAAGTTACTGGCGGGCTTAAACCGGTTCTGTGGTGGTTCTTTTTGTTTTATGTCTTGGTGTATAAAATTTTTTTGTGCTGTTGGCGCCTTATGTATGTTTTCATATTTTTAGTTAAGTTAAGGTAACTGAGTGGCCACCTATTGGGAAAATAGCTGCTCATTCGGCTTACGATATGTTTCATGGTATAAGTGCCTGATTGTTAGTTTGGTTTTTTCCCACCTCGGTTTTTGGAGTGGGAATCTTTTTCTGATTGCGCCTTTTCCTGATCTTTGCCTACTTGTACCTTTTTACATGGCCATAACCTCACCCTCAGCTTCTGCAGTGGTTCATAACATCTTGTTAGTTATTCGGTCCTCGTGGTGAATCTCTAACTAGTAAATGAATCATCAAGAACAAACAAATAAATTATGATAAACATCCTGATGAATCAAAAACCAGGACTCACAGACTGAGTAAGCTGCCCGACGATGGAGATCCCTGGGCGCCGAATAACCTACTAACTCCGGAGCAAAAGAAAAACACCAGTTGGACCCCGGTGGGCCAAGCAACAGACAAGAAGCTCCGGCCCCAACCAACTAAAATGAAAGCTTTATGTCGGGGCCATCATAGAGTCTGACGCCCGACCCACCGGCGTGCAATTAAAGAAGGCAGCATAGTTATCAACCATGATTGGGTTAAAAACTAAGCATGCAGACTGTCGCATAACATTCAAGTTATAACCTATACGTCTGTAACGTGTTATGATTTTTCTGAACTGAAAAGAAAAATCATTAATTCCTTTAAGTTTCTTAAATTTGTAAACCAAGTCACCATAAAATTCTGGTTCCGAAAGGCCCCCACTTAAAAGCGTCTTTAACCCAACATTATATTTGGAAATCAATTCATAGTGTCTACGATAAAATTTAGAAAATGTTTTTCGAAGTTTATGATACCGATAGCCCGATACCGATACCGATATGAATACGCTATAAGTTTTATTTATAGAAAAAAGAACAAGATTTGTTTCTATATTTATTTGACATTTGCAATTGGGAACCAGCTCAGCCAATCAGTTTAGCAAAATTAATGGGTTAATAGCTTTAACCCATGCAGTCAAAATGCCAATTGTGTCTCGACAATTATTCGAGAATCCTCTAGGCGGAGAATTCTTGAAAGGCTAGAGACAAATTTTGGTGGAGCCTAAGCAATTGTTCTGCGAGACTCTGCGGAGACTCATGAACAGTTGCTTGTTGACCAGATCTCCTGTCTCAAGAGACCTGCGGGGTCTCTTAAAACGGCCCCTTGCTGTGCAATGAGTTTCTGCGGAAACTCTAGCAAAGCCTGGAGACCTGAGGAACACAGCAGTGATAAATCCGAAGAGGCCTGGTGGTTCATTGGACCCCTTCAGTAAACATTTTAAGTCAAATGATTCATTGTTAATATAATTAATTAATTCAGAACCACTCTTATGAAACATGGATTTACCCCAACTGTCATATGGTATAACATTATACCTTAGAGTACCAAATAATCAATCAAATAGACTGTAAATTGTACTGACTGAGCTGTTTCTTGTAAGGATTGTACTATGACTGGTGGAGCCTGGGGCAGGATGGTGGGTATGGTCAAAATTATGATGTTACTGTAGGCTGACTAAAATAAAACTGAGTGCTGAAGCTGCACCAAAAACAAAAGATGACCTTAGAAGACCTGCAAAGTTAAAAATATACCTACTGGGTGAATCTCAGGTCACCAGACAGTTCAAAGACCTCTGGTGGAAGAATTCAGAATTGTAGAAACTCACTTAGAAGATGTAGTATGCTGGTTGGTGGTAAATGCTTTTTTCTATAAACAACCTTATATGATTCAATCATATAAGTATCCATTTATAGAAAAAAGAACAAGATTTGTTTCTATATTTATTTTACATTTGCAATTGGGAACCAGCTCAGCCAATCAGTTTAGCAAAATTAATGGGTTAATAGCTTTAACCCATGCAGTCAAAATGCCAATTGTGTCTCGACAATTATTGCAGTCACTTATTTGGTTTCTCAACCCTTGTTTCATCACCTTTTTTCTCATTTGTCTCTGACTTATCCTTTGGTTTATTTTTACACTGACTTTTTGGATGAGGGCTGTGACAATCATAGCAGAGATGGAGAAATTTACAGTTTTGTTTCCTGTAACATGTACGCTCATTATAGTTATGGCACAGTTGTATACCTTGAAAGGAAGCATTAGTTCTGTCAGCTTTCTTGATGGTACTGGATGATAAATTATTTAGATTGATTCCTGTGTTGTATTGATTCTGACCCTTTTTAAAATTTGAATTGACCAGCATAGGGCAAAACTCTGTTGAATTAGTGATGCTTGAACAGAGCCCACAGTTATTGGTTTTCATTCCTGCGAAGATGGTGCAATACAAGTTATTGTCTCTGATGGACCAATCTACTTTAACATGGTGCTGCTGTAACAAAGCTGCTGCCTTAGCCGAAAAGGCCTTATGGTAATCATAGAATCTCGTGCCGCCAAACTGAGTTGCCATTTCCACTATATCTCTCTCATATTGATCCAATTCCACCTTTCGGTTAGGCAGAGCTTCGCAAACAATGTTTCTATATTTAGAGAAAGCCATAATAAATTCCCCAAGGGTGAGGCTTTTTGCCAGCCTTGGGTCTCCCGGTTTCATAACATATTCTATACCGTCGAAGTCAACTCTTCTGTACTCTGAGGTACTTTCATTGTTTGGTATCAACAATAAAGCTAGATTTATGTCCTTACCGGCAATAATTTGGTTGCGCAATTGTGAGGACACCACTTCAACATTTCTGTATCTTTCTGCAGGCACTCATGGCTGTGTTAGAATCCCACCAGCTCCGGTATGAAAATGGGCATTATCACTTAATGTTTGAAACACATTTTGTTGCAAAGCAGGAGTTTGAGTTCTAGTGTTGTCTGGTGGGTGTTGCCCAATGGACTGTCCAGTCTGATTAACTACTGTACTGTTCACCAGCAGGTCTCTTTGCAGAGAGTCTCTTTGCTGGAATGGTGGAGTCTCTAGTGCAGAGTTTATTCCAGCTGGCACTGTATTTCTGGTGTCTTTATTGTCAGTGTATATCTTCACCAAATCATTTACTTTCAAACTTGATGGCACTTTAATTCCAATGTTTTTTATTTCCGCTAATAATTTTTCTTTTGTCCAATTTTTGGGGTTTTCAGAGTCTAATTCAATGGCTACCGAATGTTTCCTTTTCCTAGTTTCCATAATGAATATTTTTATTGTTTTAGATGTAATGCATTTTAAAGTCCAACAAAAAGTCTATTATATTTTCCATTAATACAAAAGTGATCAAATATGGTCAAAAATTATGATGTTACTGTAGGCTGACTAAAATAAAACTGAGTGCTGAAGCTGCACCAAAAACAAAAGATGACCTTAGAAGACCTGCAAAGTTAAAAATATACCTACTGGGTGAATCTCAGGTCACCAGACAGTTCAAAGACCTCTGGTGGAAGAATTTAGAATTGTAGAAACTCACTTAGAAGATGTAGTATGCTGGTTGGTGGTAAATGCTTATTTCTATAAACAACCTTATATGATTCAATCATATAAGTATCCACCCTGAATCTTTCTCTTCAATTATGAATACCAAAGGTTATTTAAGAAAAATGGTAACTTCAGGGGTAAAAGTTATAATAAAATGCTGTTGCTTTTTAGTAAACTATTTAGCGTAGGAGTACTATGTGATGTATGCATATGTGCTTGTGCCTGATTGTACAATGCATTTTATTAATGTCTTAAATACCGAGCGAGCGAAGCGAGCGAGGAAAAAAATATGTAGCGCCATATAAATTGCCAGATAGATTTGCATTAACGTTCTTAGTGCTGCCTTGTTTCTGATTGCAAAAGACACTGTAATTATGTTCTGTCATATAAAATAGCAAGATGATGTCCATCAACAGAAAAGATTATCATTATAAGATTGGAACATACATAATAAGGACAAAGTGGGATAATAGAATAAAAAGAAAATATATACATAAGCAAACAAACAGTGAAATAGTATCTGGCTCAGTAAACATCCAGAATGATTTATTTTTCTATGCCTTCAAATGACACATTTCTTTTTAATTGGTCCATGAGGTGAGCCCCTACATGCTTGGCTTCAAGACATATGTCTTTCCAAACATTCAAGGATTTCTGAAATACGAATACAACATTTGAACTAAATCGAGTCTGGGGGCGCCCAGACCCCAGAAAAATGCAATTCTGGAATGTCAGGGAGGCCATATAAGGCAATTCCATAGCCAAATTTTAGAATATTCATTATTCTTTAAAATGTTATTATTCACTATTCATTATATTATTCTGCTATTCATTAAAAATTTACATTTATTCATTATTCTTTAGGACCTCATTATTCACTAATCATTAAATTTTTTGCTCTTTATTCACTCTCATTAAAAATTTTAGGCCATTATTCATTAATCATTATACCCCATCAAGACCCTCATATAACCCGGAATATAACACGTTTTTTACCATTGGCTATATAGGCGAGGTGTGTTAGAACTGGACTGATGTTCTAACAGTATACACAGACTTATTAAATACAGTTGACAAGGAAGATTCTATACTTTCAAGTCCAGTGTTTTATAATAAAGAAATCAAAGTTGGAAATACCCTTGTGTGGAAAACAAATGGGTATAAAAAAGGTATTATGTATATAAATGATTTAATAGCAGAAAATGGGGAGTTATTATCTCAAGAAAATTTTGAAAGACCGTTTAATGCAAAAACAAATTTCATTGAATTTCAAGGATTAATAAATGCAAACAAAGATTATGCAAGAAAACATGGTATAATAAATTTCATCAAAAAATGGAAATGCCATTTATTCCTGTGAATGTATTTCTTGTAATAAAATCCAAAAAAGGGGGTATAGATTTTTATAATATTTTTAACAGAAACAATGATAAACCAACATCACAAATACATACAATATAGAACATGAAAACTGGAAATCACATTTAACTCCTCATTAGGAACTAAACTACAATGGTTTCAAATGAGAATAAATCACAGATTTTTGCCAACTAGAAAATATTTACACACAATCAAGTATGTCCAAAACCCAAACTGTAATTAAGAATCTATAAGTCATATGCTCTGGACTTGTCAAGAAAGCCAGTCAATAATTAGGCAGTTTACTAGGTATTTAAATCATAAAAAATATAGGTCTTAACCTCACAGAAGAACTGTTCATCTTTAATATATAAGAAATATATACTCAACTGTAGATTTACAGGGCGAGGCGGTTCTAACGAGTACCCACAATCTATGTTTTGATGCAAAAATAAGAAAAATAGGTATACCCCTGCATACCCCAGTTTTTCTATATAAAAGTGGGGTATCAGGGGATATTTATTTCACAGACATGTTTCCCTGATGTTATAATAAAAACATTATATATACTCAGCTAAACGTCTTAATCAGCCTTTGTCTCTTACCACACTTCTTAAGAAAATCAAATATTGTCATACGCTTGAACAACATACAGCAACAAAAAACAATTGTCTAAACAAATTTGAGGGAAAATGGTCTATATACAATGAATTATTGCAGTTAGTTGATTGAGTGGAATAAAATTGCCCTGATTTTCCTTTAAAAAGACAGAATTTTGACCAAGAAAACCAAACTGCCAGGGTGTGAGAGGGTGAATCTAAACTTATTTTCCTGTTTGTATATATATAGATGTGTGTTTTCATTTGCCTACTTGTACCTTTTTGTATGTGGTTTGCAGCCAGATAGCAGATAGTCAGAAATGTTTCACTGTGGGCTTGCATTGCAGATTTGCCGTCGCAAATGTGAGTGTAATTAATGTATTTGAACAAACAAGATATGATTTTTATATTTGTGATGGGGAGTCTGTGTGGTGGGTCTGCGGTGGGAGATTTCTGATTACAGAAAGGTAACAACACTTTAAGCATTTATGGCTGTTACCTTTTTGATAATGATCTCATCGTCCATTACACAAAAATTAATGCAAACTAGGTAAAGATGGTATGACTGTTAGTGTGTAAGTTGGTATGAAAGTGGAGCGGAATGAATGCACTTATTTACATACACATGAAACACCCTTGTAGTTTGTAAGGTGCCCAGGGGATGGTTCTCTCCCCGACCCTCTGGGTACCAAAGGACGGGGAGATTAAAGGAAAACACACACACACACACACACACACACACACACACAAAAAAAATTGCATTATGGAGTTAGTTTTGAGTAAATAAAAATCAAAACTGAGATCCTTTAAGAGCAGTGAACACATTATTGAGAAAGGGATTGGGCCATACCGCGGTTTCGACTATTAAAGTCTCGTCAGTGACCCTTTAGATTTGGCAACATGAAGCCAAAGATAATTACTGAAATTTTGCAGCTTTCAACAGAGCCATTTTGCTGTGCTAAGATGAAATTTATTTCATACAAACTATATATATCACTCCAGAAGTACATTTTATGCTGATAAAATACATTTAAAGCACACAAAGACACAACATAATGTCCATTACGGTAGACCATTCCGGTGATTATGTCAATTCCGGTCCGTTCCGGTAAAGGCTACATAATAATATCCTGTTAACAGGTGCCTTAAAGAAGTTTTAAAATATTGTTCACATAACCACAGTTTCATCAAGTCCAGCCCCGCTATTTCAGTGGATAGTTTATGAAATCTTCGTACATGTACACCAAACAACAGTCCCTAGTTCTGTCCCACCCCCGCCCCGGTGACATCCGCGTATACACATTAAATAAAGCTCATTCGCTGGATCCTCGGTCGAGAATACTCTACTTCCACCATGCGGTATGCTGACTTGGACAATGGCCTCTCAGAAGACGGGTTACTTTCGCAACTTATTAGGTTTGCTAGAGTCTGCAATCATGTTGCGGACTTCAATGCACGAAATAAATGTTTAACAGCTAAACTTTTTCAGCAGGGCTATCGGTATCATAAACTTCGAAAAACCTTTTCTAAATTTTATCGCAGACACTATGAACTGATTTCCAAATTTAATGTTGGGCTAAAGACCCTTTTGCGCGAGGGCCTTTCGGAACCAGAATTTTATGGTGACTTGGTTTACAAATTTAAGAAACTTATAGGAAGGAATGATTTTTCTTTTCAATTCAGAAAAAAAATCATTACGCGTTACATACGTATAGGATATAGCTTAAATGTTATGCGAAAGTCTGCATGCTTAGCTTTTAACCCAATCACGGTTGATAACTATGCTGCCTTCTTTAATTGCACGCCGGTGGGTCGGGCGTCAGACTCTATGATGGCCCCGACATAAAGCTTTTCATTTTAGTTGGTTGGGGCCGGAGCTTCTTGTCTGTTGCTTGGCCCACCGGGGTTCAACTGGTGTTTTTCTTTTGCTCCGGAGTTAGTAAGTTATTGGGCGCCCACTGCCCAGGGATCTCCATCGTCGGGCAGCTTACTCAATCTGTGAGTACCAAGGCGATACTTCTGTGGTGGTTCTTATTGTTTTATGTCTTGGTGTTTAATTTTTTGTGCTGTTGGCACTTATGTATGTTATCATATTTTAGTTAAGTTTAGGTAACTGAGTGGCCACCTATTGGGAAAATAGCTGCTCATTCGGCTTACGAAATGTTTTCATGGTATAAGTACCTTATTGTTATTTAAGTTTTTTCCCGCCTCGGTTTTTGGAGTGGGAATCTTTTTCTGATTGTGCCTTTTCTTGACCGTTGCCTACTTGTACCTTTTTACCCTCAACCTAAGTCTTAACATATATACAATATGCACATTAAACCCTGTCAACAAAGGAGACATTGTCCAACTACAGCATAAAAATGTACATAAAACCTACTGCTTTTAAAGGATCTCAGTTTTTATTTTTATTTATAAAAAAAAAAAACTTTTTGCTGACTTTACGTCAACCTATGGATACAATTAAGATCTTTATTATAAAAGGCCATTAAGATAATTATAACTTACTAGAAGCACCGCGGCATACAAAAAATGGAAACAATAATACCCCTTATTTATGGACCATTTATTTCCAGAGTTCGTCCGATCTGCCCAAAAACAATATGCAACCTTTCCTACTGGCCAGTGAGGCTGTGTGTATAATTTGATCAAGATCCGCCTACTGTTTTCCTGTAGTAAGTCCATGGAGACTATCGACGCCTGGGGCGTCGCCAAGTTTGATCCCAGGGCATGATTGGTACAATTTATAATGGATAAAAATAAAACTGAGGTCCTTTTAGAGCAGTTGGCATATTGATGAGAAAAGGGGGATGGGCCATACCGCGGTTTAAGCCTCCTCAGTGACCCTTTAGATTTAGCAAAATGGAGCCAAAGAGAAATTCTGTAATTTTGCAACTTTCAACAGGATAGTCAATACAAAAAGGTACAAGTAGGCAAAGATCAGGAAAAGGCGCAATCAGAAAGAGATTCCCACTCCAAAAACCGAGGTGGGAAAAAACCAAACTAACAATCAGGCACTTATACCATGAAAAAAAAAGACTTATATTGTCCAAACAGAGCCAAATATATAAAACATTGGTTAAAAAAAGATCTAAACCGAAAATTAATTTCTGATTTCTCAGAATACCTACCTAACAAAAATTGTCTGAAGTAATGGAATCATGCTCTAGTTGGTTAGTAGACAATAAATTGTCTCTACATTTAGGGAAAACTGAGTGTGTACTCTTTGGTCCCCGTAAAAAGTTAAAGACCATGAAAAATTTTAATGTTAAATGTAAGGATCAAGTCATCAAGTCGCAAGATAGTGTTAGATATCTTGTACTTATTATTGATAAGCACTTAAATTGTGAAAAAAATTGTCAACTCTATAATTAGTAAAGTTAACTCAAGATTGAAGTTTTTATACAGAAATTGCAAAAATTTGAATGTTACAAAGGTACAAGTAGGCAAAGATCAGGAAAAGGCGCAATCAGAAAAAGATTCCCACTCCAAAAACCGAGGTGGGAAAAAACCAAACTAACAATCAGGTACTTATACCATGAAACATATCGTAAGCCGAATGAGCAGCTATTTTCCCAATAGGTGGCCACTCAGTTACCTTAACTTAACTAAAAATATGAAAACATACATAAGGCGCCAACAGCACAAAAAAATTTTATACACCAAGACATAAAACAAAAAGAACCACCACAGAAGTATCGACTTGGAACGATCAGTAACACAAAGTTACTGGCGGGCTTAAACCGGTTTTACATGGCCATAACCTCACCCTCAGCTTCTGCAGTGGTTCATAACATTTAGTTAGTTATTTGGTCCTCGTGGTGAATCTCTAACTAGTCAATGAATCATCAAGAACAAACAAATAAATCATGATAAACATCCTGATGAATCAAAAACCAGGACTCACAGACTGAGTAAGCTGCCCGACGATGGAGATCCCTGGGCGCCGAATAACCTACTAACTCCGGAGCAAAAGAAAAACACCAGTTGGACCCCGGTGGGCCAAGCAACAGACAAGAAGCTCCGGCCCCAACCAACTAAAAGGAATAGCTTTATGTCGGGGCCATCATAGAGTCTGACGCCCGACCCACCGGCGTGCAATTAAAGAAGGCAGCATAGTTATCAACCATGATTGGGTTAAAAACTAAGCATGCAGACTGTCGCATAACATTTAAGTTATAACCTATACGTCTGTAACGTGTTATGATTTTTCTGAACTGAAAAGAAAAATCATTAATTCCTTTAATTTTCCTAAATCTGTAAACCAAGTCACCATAAAATTCAGGTTCCGAAAGGCCCTCACTTAAAAGCGTCTTTAACCCAACATTATATTTGGAAATCAATTCATAGTGTCTACGATAAAATTTAGAAAATGTTTTTCGAAGTTTATGATACCGATAGCCCTGTTGGAGAAGTTTTGCCGTTAAACATTTATTTCGAGCGTTGAAGTCTGTAACATGATTGCAGACTCTAGCAAACCTAATAAGTTGCGAAATGTATACACCATAAGAAGCACGACGAGGAACGTCACCATCCAAAAAAGGAAAATTTACTATATCAAAATCAAAGTCATCGCGCTTATCATAAATTTTAGAAGAAACAAATCCATTTGCAACAGAAAGATGTAGATCTAAAAAGGGGGCTTCAGTATATTGGCTTTGTTCAACTGAAGTTCAGGTGGATAAATTTGATTGACCATACCTTCAAAATAAGGGTTGTCAATGTTCAAAAGGTCATCGAGGTACCTAGATGTGGAATTAAAAGCCTCGATAACATCAGCTTGATTATCATGGTTAAGAGAATCCATGAAATCTCTTTCGTAGCAGTATAAAAATAAATCAGCTACGAGAGGTGCGCAATTTGTACCCATCGGAATTCCAACAATTTGTCTGTATAACTTGGTCCCAAATCTAATATAAATATTATCAAGGAGATAGGATAAGGCATCGCATACATTCTGACATGACCAAAGTGTATACCGACTTTGGTCAGAGGAAGTGATTTAAACCCGCCAGTAACTTTGTGTTACTGATCGTTCCAAGTCGATACTTCTGTGGTGCTTCTTTTTGTTTTATGTCTTGGTGTTTAAAATATTTTTGTGCTGTTGGCGCCTTATGTATGTTTGCATATTTTTAGTTAAGTTAAGGTAACTGAGTGGCCACCTATTGGGAAAATAGCTGCTCATTCGGCTTACGATGTGTTTTCATGGTATAAGTGCTGATTGTTAGTTTGGTTTTTTCCCACCTTGGTTTTTGGAGTGGGAGTCTTTTTCTGATTGCGCCTTTTCCTGATCTTTGCCTACTTGTACTTTTTTTCTGTCATTACATGCCAAATAAAGTGAACCATAGTTTTTTAATGCCCTTTTGAAGGTCCACTCTATCAAATCCAGAAGTTTTTTCTTTTATTAGATTATGTGGTAATGTTGTATACAGAGTAGAAAAATCATATGTGGACAAGCTTGTCGCACGGAACCCTCTACACTTCAATTTACTGAGCACCTCACCAGAATTTTTAATTGACCAAAACCAATTTTTATTTGAAGTTTCATACACTGTCTCACAGTATCTTATAACATGAGATTTGATAGCAGTAAGACAGGAAGTTAATAATTTAGAAAGTTCAGTGGTAGTACAAGAGCTAGAATTTGCAATAAATCTAGCTTTGTATGGTCTTTTGTGAAGCTTAGGTAACCAATACATCGTAGGAAGTTTGTCTTGGCCTTCATTGACACAAACAGAAAACTTAACAGGTAAATCGTTTAAGTGGGCATTAACTACAGACACCTCATCAGTATCTGTCTCCAGATAAGCCCTGGTACCATCAAGCTCCTGTTTTAAGGTGTTAACGTAGTGAGGCCTACAAACGACAACAACATTGTTTGCGGCTTTATCTGCCGGAACCAAGACATATTTTCTATGAAATTCTTGGATACCCTGCTTCAAATGCCTAAATGACGATTTGGGTTTAGGAGGTAAAAGATTAGTATTTTGTGAATAAAACTTAATACGTTTATCCACGATAGTGAAGATACTTCTTTTCCATTCTTTAAGAGCATTATCCTCAACACCCTCTCGTTTACACCATCGATTACCGAAATCATTTAATGCAGATGAAATCTCCTCTCTACATTTGTCGAAATTAATGTAGGAAGGGAATCTATATTAACAACTAGGTTAAGTCTCTCATCAGCTCTTATACAATGTTACTTTGACTATTCATGCTCCTCCTGGTATGGTGGTTTAAGCAAAGCTCTCAGAAATAGTATTATATAAATTTTTCTGTGATATATTTCTTATTTAGGTATATTGCTTTTTTCAATTGAGTGAAAACACCCCCAGTTTGCCTGTAGGTAAAGTTTGCAAGTGTAGAGTGTAAACTCTGTGTCACTGTGACAATTGATTGGAAATTTTACCTCAGTCTATACTTCTATTTTTATCTGCAGTACTCTAGATCTATTTATAGAGTACTGACAACATCAATACACCAAAATAGACAATCAAAAATGGTGACAAGTAAACAGTTCAGTCAGTAGAGTTTCTTTGATGTTTGAATTATGCTTTACAAGTACATTTGATTTTTAACATGACCCAAATTGTTCTAGTGTAAATTTTATGAAAAGTGTCAGGTAATTATTTTATCTAGATTGTAAACTTTCATACCTCTTACATGGTTTCAAAAGACCAGTGCAGTTATTATATATTTGCAACTTATCAATCAAAATTGACAAGTTATTTAACCTGATGGCATGCACAATTTTATTTATTCAGTTTTTGAATTAGCTCAATAAGGTGTTGACTGAGACCAAACACTTCAAATGCGAACCAGACAGTTTGTAGGATTTCAAAGATTGTTATCTTAATTATACATTATCCAAGTATGAATGGTGTTATGGATTGTCAAATTGTTGACCAACCAAGATAAAAAGAAAACAATCGGAGACAGACAAGAACAATTGCTTGAAACATCAACTGTGAAAACAGTCTTCCCCTGATCAGTGTCTTTGCTTTCGCTATGTACAGCGAAGTAAATATCCTCTACCTATCTAAATGCAAAATTCCCAGCCTCTAGCCATCTTTGCTTTTAGTCAATTTCTGTATTGAGAAAGCTAGTTTAAATGTAATTTGGTTTATAAAGATCTTGTATGATTTGCTGACGCATGTAATAAAACATAATGGTTTGATCCTTTGGAAGCAGTAAAACATTCAAAGTGAGATAGTATGGACTATATTGCACAGTTTTGGTATTAAATGAACCCTCATGAACATGGAAAGAAATGGCGAACAACTTCGTCAGACAGATATATAGATGGTAAAATAATATATGCAATCTTTCAACAGTTACACTGCTACACTGTGTTTGTTGCCTAACTTCCTGCAGTCCGGATCAGGCAGGGTTTGTCATCTCACGGAGAATGTGATCCCAGTACACTCTGTCAACATCGCATGTCCCATGGATGTCTTAATTTAGGAATGAAAGTTTGTTTCCCAGTTGTGCGTAAAAATCTTTTGAAGTAGGCACCAAAACCAGGGAATACAAAGACCGCACATTCGTTTAAATAGCAATGAGCTCATCCCTTTTGTTGTTTCTTTTTCTTTTTCTCTCTATCAAACATTAAATTTGCGCTAACAAAAATTGAATTAAATGAGTGCACATCTTGATAATCATTCCCATGCAGCATGCATGACAGAACTGTCTGGATCTACCAGGTATTAAACAGAGGAGGCACACGACTTATTACAATGCAAAACACGCTTAATTCACAATGACAATTTTCAAAATTTCATCACAAGGAATTTTGGGTCATTAGATCAAGTGTCACCAATTTAAACATCAAACTTAAATGTTTTGGTCCACCCACTGTGCTGTTCAAAAGAGATTTGTCATGATAAATAAATTACCTTGTAAATCTACAGCTATACATACCATATGGTTAATTTGCAATTAATTAAGGAAGAGGATTCATAAAGTGAAATAATGATAAACCTTGCCACTGAATGAACTAACTGCACCATTCATAATAATTATGGGCTATTTCAACACCTTTTCATGTGACCAGCTCTAAGGACAAATGACCTTTGCTAAAAGTTTGCCTTTGAATATATTTCCTCTCATGTCTGAGCAAAGACCCCTTTTTTAAAAAAAACAACAACAACATCTGTTCACTTAATACACAATTGTCAGATTCTTGCCAGCTGAACATAAAGGATATTGTTATAATATTACGTCAGAGAAGAGCTCTGTCAATTACAAGGCTGCACAAAGGGGTCTCAATTTTAAAATATTGTAGTGACATGATATTTTTTGTGCGTTTAGTCTTTTAAAGCGCAATGTTATTCAATAACATGCTGAGCGTGTGACTTAGGCAGCACACAGCAAAACAGCAATCCAGCACATTGAGGGATTTCACTTTCAACAGGAAAATTTTGGACAGAAGTTTCAGATGTTTTAATTTGCAATCAGATGGACTTTTTTGCATCTTTTTGTCTTCAGTAATAAACTAAACAGTGAACAAAATCAACTATAAATGTGCAGACAGACGTTTTATGGTAGGTGGCAGGTTTTTTTGTTTGTTTGTTTGAATTGATGCTTAACCTCCAAGTCAACAGCTAATGGTCATGTCGGGATGCTGCCCCCATTTTATGGAACTTTTACCAGAAATTAGACTGCCATGGCATCCAAAAATTGCTTCGAATATAATTACCCAACTAAACCAACACGCCATAATGTATAGATAGTTTGACATGAACCACTTTTCCTGGGCAGGCTCAGACCTGAGCGGTTAACCAGTTATCAGATGGTCAGTCAGTAGCAAAGAAGCTTTGCCTGGAGGCAAAAGCAGCCCATCTATTTCTTTAGGCACCAATGGGCGGGGGCCGATATTCACACCCGACCATGATGGCATCCTTCTTTTTAGTTGTTGTTTTGTTTGTTTGTTTGTTGTTGTTGTTGTTGTTTTTTTTACATATTTTGTCTGTCCTTTGCTGTATTATTTACATGTACATGATATGATTAGATTCATAAATGTGCTGTCATGGGGAAAAAAAAAGAAAAAATATCAAAGGGAACTTTTGATGTCATCAGAAAGTCGTACTTGTTGGTCTTTTTTACAAGCATACCATGTTTCTTGAGTAGGAAGCATTAGAAATTAAGATCCTTGGAAACGATTATCTAAGCACATTTCAAGGATGTTTGATGTTCGAACTGGTAGGGAGTACAGACTAATTGGTCATTTACCGTAACTTTACTAGAACTGGAATCTTCCATGTTGCAGTGGCTAAGTCGCTAGCCTTGTAAACCAGAGGTCGCTGGTTTGATCATGATCAAGCTTCTTAGACGATAAACAAGGTAAATGTAAGCGAGGTATATTAAACTTCCCTAGATAAACCAATGCCCCGTTTCCATATGACCTTACCTTTTGGTGGGACATTTAACCCAAAATATAACCGAACTGACTGAATAATTGGTTGTTAACGATGACATAGACTTGAAACAACCCAAGTTTTGAACCAAGCTCCCATGTTCAACCACTGAGATAACCGTGTACAGACGTTTGTGAGGACCATTAGTCTCGTTAGTGTTTTGTGATACCTTCATCATGGAAGTGCACATGTAACCAATTTACTTTGAGCAAACAGTCAGGTTGAAACAGCGAAAAATTGCGTTTCATGTTTCAAAGTTTATTCTCCCTGGAGTTACATGAAACATGTAAAACATGGGCAATGCAATATTACAAACACCATATAGGTTTGGCGACACACACACACACACACACACACACACACACACACATGCACAGACACTCATCGGAGGGCAACTTAAATCACATGCCCTCGATGACTGGCTTTTTATTTTGCACTTTCACCCGTTCTTTAATTCAATCGTCCCTAAAAGACAGCCATTTATTGTAGACGCATTCTATTTCATACACCAGGAAAACATGTCCATGAAAAGTCTTCTCCTTGAATCCAACTTTTATATAGAAAAACTAGGATTTGCAGGGGTATACCTATCTTTCTTATTTTGGCTCCAAAACATAGATTGTGGGTACTCGTTAGAACCACCTCATACCCACAATCATTGTATTGTGCACAATGAAGAAATATTATATATATAACTATTCTATTTAAAAAAAAATCATTTTTACAACTCGAAAAATCCCTTTATATTACTTGGGCATGTTTCCGTAATAGTTTCAATTAAAAGGCTGAGGTGGTCAAGATTCAAATTCCCATTGAAGAAGCAAGACCGATTTAAAAAGGATCAAAGTAGAGATATGCAGTCAATAGACAATTATTTGACACCTTTGGAAGTTTCCCCTGACTTCAGTGTATTTTAATGTTTAGTTGTCTGGCTGGCCAGTTGGTAAAACAAATTAATCATCTTATTCAATAATATCTAATGGGTCGTTAATATCAGTTATCAAAAATTCATTTAATATTTACGACTGACTCATCAAGCAACCTGTTAACAAAAAAAATGTATCCTGCCTCTTCTAGTCAACATAAATTTATGAATTTAGTGTCAATTGAAAGTTAAATGGATAAAGCAATAAACAAAGGTTACCTGATAAAGTTTCAACATTGTACTTTTCATTTACAACAGTTTAAAGTTCTATGAAATTTTGAAAAACAAACAAACACACTTTTCCAATGATACAAGTTAAGTCTAAAAATAAACAGTTGGGAAATACAATATTGGGTATAAAAATAAACCTCTCCTGACTAGGTGTATTGATTTTGAACACTACGCGTCTAATAATAACTTTACTGGTCCACTGTAGTATAGTTTATTGAAGATAACTGTGTCATTGTTCTCAGTCAATTGACTCTGGCAATAATGATCAGAGTTTCTAGTATGGATCTTTTTTTTAAAACTGGTGTTTTAAAGTAACAAATTTTGTAATAACTAAAATGTTAATCTCAAACTCATAAAACTATTTATTTATTTATTTAAAGGACCCCATTGGAAATAAGCCAGTAAATTGGCTTTATGGGTTATCCTAGGTTTTATAATATCAACATCAATTTTTATTGATTACATTCTTTTTATAGAGTATTTTTATATTACAAAGATGATATGTTTTATGTACATGTTATTAGTCTATATATGTATTTGATCTTATACCTGAATAAACTTGAATTGAATTGAATTGAATTGAATTGAAGCATTGCTACATAAAAATATAGAAGCTCTGAGACTTCTGGTTTCAGATAACATCGGTTCCATGCAAACTTATGGAGAGAATTATAAGAGACCACATTGTTGAACATATGACAAGAAATGATTTTTTAGTCCCTTCCAACATGGTTTCCGTATCTGGTAAATCATGTGTAACTCAATTATTAGAGTTTATTGACAACCTAATAGAGGCACTAGATCAAGGTGATGACGTTGATATTATTTATTTAGATTTTTTTCCAAGCCCTTTGATGTTACAACATAGAAAATCAATGAAAAAGTTATGGGGATATGGAATTCGTGGAAAAGTATACAAAGCATTTTTGACAAAAATCGGATCAACGGTTACAAACAAGTGTGGTTGTTTTGAAAGATAGAGGGCGCTGGGAGCACTGGTGGCGGTGTAGAAAAGTTTTAGAGACAATTTTTATCGTTTAAATGGTGTTTTAGTGGTGGTCTTTATTGTACATACTGTGAATACAAGACAATTATTGGTGGAGGTTCTTTTATCGTGACTTTTTATGCAGCAAACTGTGTGATAGTGGCAAAACTTTGACATTTTGTGTGAAGCGTCACCGGCAGCCATTTTGAAATTTCATCATCCTGAAAGTGAAAAGTCCCCTCCAAGATTTTATCCTTTATTGAACAGCTTTTATCTTGTCATATCCTGAACTTTTAGCCTCTCATTTATCATTGATCTTAATCCCCATTCAAGATGTGAATTTTTAGTGCGCATAGATGCTGACATGCTGAAATCTAACATTGCTTTTAGTGTTGCTTTTAGCTGCTTTGTAGCTGTACTTACTGTATGCTCTGGGACAATTCCCAGTTTGAAATTAAGAAGTGGTAAATTTTGCTGTGTACTTATATTACTGTTTTTGCTGGTGGTCAACATGGAAGAAACATCGGCACTGGTCAGACCTGCTAGAACACGTCAGCCTCCTGCTGTATATACACCGTCAAAACCTGGTACTGAAAATGAGATAAATAGGGTTAGTTATGCACTTAACAGGAAGAAAACCTTGAAGAAAAAACTTGAAGCAACTGAACGTGAATGGAATGTCAAAATTGAAAATAAATCTGGAACTCTTGTGCTAGAATTTACCCCTGCCCCATACGAGGTTTTTAAGCAGACTGTTAAAACTTATTATGAACAAGGGTACAAAAGTAGAATAAGGATTGATGAAAATAAGAATAGAGTCGATGAGTCTATCTCTGTGTTTGGTGGTAAATGTAGCTCAAAGAAAAGCCAGCTTTTCCGTGTGAACTTTTTCAATACCACATCGCGGGTTACAGTCAATGGTAAATGTCTGACATTGTTTACTGAGAATGATCTTCCAAAGATCTTACAAGAACTTTCCCAGATATCACTTTTTACCACCCTGAACAATAAGATAGCTGAAGCTTGTAGACTTGGTATTCAGTCTATTTCAATGAGCTCAAAACACTGTGTGAAGTCCCCTGATCATACTCAAAATATTAGTACATACTGTTCTATAAATGATTCAAGTGACATCTTAGATAAACAGTGTACGTTAAGTAATGAAACCTCCACAGCATCCCATGGGGCAATAGGAAATAGCTCGCCTGTGGACAGTAGTGGTCAAATTAATGGTGATACATGCCCAGCATGTGATGGTTGCATATCTTTGGACGTTCAGAAGCATATACTATGTGATGAATGCAATATGCTTTATCATGTGGAGTGTGTCACAAGTAGTAATATCTCGAGACGAGATAATGATTCATTTATATGTAACCTTTGCAATGATAATTTGCTCTATGGTGATGCAAGTGGACAGGTTAGCTTAGATGATGGAACGTCGACTGATGTGAGTATCACAGGCACACTATCTGAACAATCCAACCTACAGGCAACACCCCATGACACTGGGTCAATACAGCCTAAAATTAATGTTCTCAACACTCCCCCTATTGCTACAGAAGCCCACTCTGTTGTGCATAGATTACCAGAGCATAATGATGCTTGCATTGTAATTGAGTCCAATACTACACACACTATATCCCCTAATGATGGTACAGTGAAAGCTTCTAAAACTATGAGCCCGGCACCATTACAGGATGGGTCGGAATCCGGAGTCTTTGTCACATCAAAAAGCCCTTCAAGTGCCATGGTGATGAAGCATAAGATTACCCAACCCACTAAACAAAAAGACTCGAAGTGTGGTAATATTTCGACCAAAACAAAGACACAATCCAGAGCCTCTGCTGAGGCAGCTATAGTATTAGATCCCCCGAATACTGACAATAGCAATAGCTCCTTACATTTGGGCCAGCAAGTAGACCCAAAGTATGGTACCTGTTCGACCAAAACTAAGACACAATCCGGTGCCTCTACTGAGGCGATCATAGGATTAGATTCCCCGAACACTGACAATTCCGATAGTTCCTTACATTTGGGTCAGCAAATAGACCCGAAGTATGATAATCTTTCGACCAAAACAAAGACTCAATCCAGGGCCTCTACTGAGGTTATTATAGAATTAGATACCCCGAACACTGACAATAGTAATAGTTCCTTACAGTTGGGCCAGCAAATGGGTTGTAGTGGTCCTGGCCCCAACCTACCCAGGGTAAAGAAGGCATCGGTCCGATCTCAGGCTAGGGCGAAGCATGACCCCCAGGAGCTGACACAAATAAATAAACAACAATCAGATTGTATTTCTGATTTAGAGCGTAGGCTTAATGAAATGCAACAGTTTAATCAGGTCTTACAGAAACGTCTAAATTTAATGGAAAATTCCAATATTGTAGATTCCCCTGGGGGCCATGGTGACGCTATGGGTGGGAGAGTTACTCAGGGTTATGGGGACGGAACCGCTGGTACCACAGATGCTGGCGGTCATCATAAGATAGGGGCTGATAGGGATATTTCCCCATTAATATATCAGATGATGATGGACAATAAAATCATGGAGAATAGAGTTAGGGAGCTAGAGTTGAAAGTTTCCATTGAACATGCAATTCAGGTGAGAAACCTGTCCCTTCAAATGGCATCTATTGGGGCTATGCCTATCTCACTGACACAAATGAATGGCCCTATGTATAATCCACCCTCAGATACTCGTAGGTATCCTCCGACCTCCAACCTTGGTTGGCAGTTTCTCCACCCGTCTCCGATAAGCCACCCTAGTCACTACCCATACGCTAACCACATGAATAGGGTACCACAATACTTCCCACAGAACAACATGACAGTCTATCCACAGTCTGCCAATGTTCAGTACTATAGTGGCGCAGACTTACAATTTCAGAGAATGAATAATGCACATTCTTTTGCCCCATATATGAACCCAGTGAATCATCTTACTGGCTATCAAGGCCGTTTAAACTCAAATAGTTATCAACCCAGAGTCTTAGTTACTCCCCAACAACATGGACATCATAATGATAATGGCTCCCATATAGATATGGGACAGGGGGGTGGTATATCAACTCCGCAACCTCTTAATAACCAAAACAGTAAGATCGAGACAAATGTTGTCGGCACACATATGCCGGGAGTGCATCATCCTCATGATAAGGTACATGCAAGACCTTCAGGCTGTAGCCAGTCTGCATCAATCTCTGAAGTGATAAATGTTGAAGAATATTATCATGATGATGGTGCGTCCCCGGATGTGGTGGATAGCAACACTCCTGAACATGAAATTTCAACCTTCCAGACTTTGACCCCAAGAGACACGCGTAGGCAGGATAATGCTACACCTAGTCCATTGGATTTAGCTAATCCGGAGGGTGCAGATTCCGGCTTACAAAGTAATGGCAAAACTGATCACATTAATACAAGTAAAGACCCGGATAAGAGTGACTCCTCTGGTGTTGGGAGTGGGCAACAGTCTTTTTTGTCCATTCCCCACACACAGAGGAGGCCTCCAGAACCGATAAACAGTGTGCTTCCAGTTCTCACAACAGGCAGACGATCCATGTAACTAGTTTTAATGTTGAGGGAGTTGTCCCAAATTTGCCCTATTTACATGGGTTATCGAAAACCGGCAGTATTTTATGCTTACAGGAAACTTGGCTTTGGCATTTTGAAAAAGATAATCTAAAGCTCTTTTTACCAAACTATGATTACCATGCATTGTGTGCTGACAGTGATAATTTTATTTCAAATTTTCATGCTCCCCGTGGTAGGGCTGGTGTTGCCATTTTATGGCCTATGGAACTCACAAAATATATCAAGAGACTGCCGGTTGGAAATACCCGTATCATAGCCATTGAGATAAGCACAAATGAGGGCAACATATGCCTTATAAACTGCTATATGCCTTCAATGGATTCTGGATCCACTGCTCAATACATAGAACATTTAGATGTACTCCAAAGTATTATTGATAAGTACATTGTTTCTCATAGACTGGTGGTGTGTGGTGACTTTAATGGTACTCTGATGTCAAGTAGATCTAATCAACATGATCGGCTTCTTCGTACCTTCTGTGAGAAGAATTCTCTCACAGATAGTCTTGGAGGCTCTACAAAATGTACATTCTTCCATCATTCTGGAAATTCTTCATCCCAGATTGACTATATCCTTACGAAGTCTGGATGTACATTGAGCAATTTAGTATGTATATTTGATATGCAGGATATTAATACTTCATCACATGTGCCAGTTACTATGTCATTGAATCAGTTTGTCTCTGTGACCTTAAGTAGAAAGCAATCTAAGCCTACTAAGGCCGTTATGAAACTCAAATGGGAAAAAGTAGATAAGGATAAATTCCAAACAACCCTGATAAACTCCCTCAACAGTGAGAGATTTGAAACATTATCAGTAGAGGAGAAAGTGGAGACACTGGGCGAGCTGTTGCGTCTCGCAGCTAGGAAATCAGTCCCAGCATTAGCATACAAATTGAAGGGACTTAGTCGTCGGGTCTCTCCACGAGTAAGGGAGCTCTTAAAAACCTGTAGAAGCACTCATAGGTCTTGGAAATACCGGACTGATGATTCCAATGTTGAGGTTTTATTTGCTGAAAGGAAATTAGCTAAAAAAGCATTGAGAACCCAAATTCGCTATGAGAAATCTCAAGAAAAGGAAAATATTATTTCGGAACTCATGTCCAATCCCAGCTCGAGACTGTTTCATAGAATTGTTAGGCGCAACAGGTCGGATAGTGCCTCCACTGGTACCCAGTATATCAAATATAATGACAGAGAGTTATATGACTCCTCAGAGCAGATCGGAGCATTTAAGGAATTTTATGAGGATCTGGCTATGCCTAAGGCAGAGCCTCATTTTGACCAGGACTATTCAGATGAAGTATCAATCAAATATGAACATATTAAGATACTCTGTAACAAGGCGAGAACTGTGACTGAGGCCTTTACGGAACAGGATGTACAGAAAGCCGTCTCAAAATTGAATACCGGAAAATCTGCAGATGAATATGGAATTCAAACAGAGCACCTAAAACTAGCTGGCCCTCATATATTACCATTGTTGGTTAAGCTTTTTAATGAAATAGTGAGTTCAGGCGTCGTTCCTGAAAGTTTTAAGACTGGCGTTCTGACTCCTGTCCACAAAAAGGGTAAAGATCCAACTTCGGTAGATAATTACAGAGGAATAACTGTAACTGCCACTATTGGTAAGGTCTTTGAGTATGCTTTGCTTGATAAGTTGATTGAGAAAGGTTTAAATAGTGAACAATCAAAACTACAAGTAGGATTCAGTGAGGGCCTCAGTCCGGGACTTGGATCGTTACTGCTCTCTGAAGCTTCATATGATGCATATGTTAATAGGACGCCTCTTTATATTGCCCCAATGGATAGTCAGAAGGCTTTTGATAAGCAAGATCATAAGCTTACTTTATGTGAACTTTACTCCCAAGGAGTAGATGGAGGCCTGTGGTCAGTGGTTAGTGATCTGTATGAGGGGTTAACATCTAAGGTCAAGTGGCAGGGTGAATACAGTGACCCATTTCCAGTTCTGCAGGGTGTCCGCCAAGGTGGCGTACTGTCTCCGCATTTTTATAAGACCTATATCAACCCTCTTCTCTTAGATCTTGAGAAAGCAAATCTGGGAGTGTTCATTGGGACAATATATGTGGGATGTCCTACATGTGCTGATGATTTACTGTTAATGTCTAAATATCCTTGGGAACTCCAAATTATGTTAGACAAATGTTACAGAAACTCTAGTAGAAACAAATGCACGTTTCATCCAACAAAAAGCTGTGTTGTACGGCATACAATGAATTCTCATCATTTGAAGAATGAAAATTGGTCTTCCTGGGTTCTGGGTAAAACCCCTATGACTGTAAAAGAAAATTCAGAGCATTTAGGGCTTGTACGTGGTGGCTCATCTGAAGGTCAAGTCAATGTTATTGATAGGATTAGTCTAGCTAGACGTACACTGTATTCTTTAATTAAGTCTGGTATGCATGGCTCAAATGGGCTCAATCCAAAAGTTTCATATAAGATGTATCAATGTTATGTTATGCCAAGGTTGTTATTTGGTCTAGAGTCAATATTTTTACTTAAAAAGCATTTTAAACTCCTAAATGACTTTCATGTGGATACATTAAGAAAATTACAAACTCTACCTAGTAGAACTTCATATGCTGCCGTCCTTCTTCTATTAGGAGCATTACCAATGGAGGCGGAACTAGATAAGAGACATTTAAGTTTGTTGTTTTCATGTCTTAAGTCAGGCAATACAAAATTTGTTCTTCTTGCAAAGAGACAATCCTTATCTTATGACACTGAAAGTAGAAGCTTCTTCACAAGAGTAAAGCATATCTTGACCAAATATGAGCTTCCAGATATTGACTCTATATGTGAACTGGACATTTCCAAAGATCAGTGGAAAATAAAGACCAAGAATGCTGTCAGAAAATACTGGACAGAGAGACTTCGCCAAGAAGCAGGTGAAAAGTCAACCTTACAGTACTGTAATACTACAGGTCTTCGGATTGGTCAAACCCACCCAGTTTGGGACACTGTACAATCTACTAGATTAGATGTTCGTCGTGGTATTGTGAAATGCCGAATTTTGACAGGGACATATATAGTGCAAACAATCCGTTCCAAGTTTAATCAGTACCAGGTGAACTCTACCTGTCCATTATGTTTCATTGAGGATGAAGATATTGTTCACATGCTACTACGATGCTCTGTATTACACTCAGTAAGGAAAGAACCTTATAGGGTGCTAAGGGACTACATAATAAGTAAAACTGATCCAGACTTCTGGAGAACTGTTTTTCCTACTAAGACTAGCTTAACAAAACTCATAATAGACTGTGGTCAGATAACAGAACTTCAAACTGTGAGGGGAATCGATCTTTCTACTGTTGAGAGGCTCACAAGAAATTTGTGTTTTGCTGTGCACTCGGAGAGACTTAAGAAATTAAATGAGGGGTGAAGATTTAAGAGATATTTGAAAATATAATGCCACTAACATCAAGAAATGTCAATGCTGCATTTATGTATGTACATATTCCGATGGTGGAGGGTATTCCTTAATAATATGCAGATACCTCAGAGACATTTGTACCACGTAATGTGGGTGCTCCCAGCGGTTGGAGGATAAGACGTTCCAAAAGAAAGAAAGAAAGATCACAGCAAGTCGTCTTGGATGGACAATCATCCAGTACTAAACCGGTCCCGTCTGGAGTGCCTCAATGCAGGGTCTTTGGATCCATCCTCTTTGTCATTTATATAATTGATCTTCCAGATGTCATACATGTAGTGTTGTATACGACTTTTTGCTTACGATTCAAAGATCTGGTGGAGAATATCTAGAATAGAACATGTTGAAATTGTGCAATCATGTTTAAACAAGGCTGTAACATGGGCTGATATTTGGGAAATGTTTTTTAACCTTTTGAAATGTCATCATCTTCATGTAGGGAAAATTCTAAGGGTACAGTTTACACAATGCAGTCGCTTGGTGGAAAAGTCAGGGGGGAAACGACCAGGGGGGGGGACGTCTTGAGGGGCGAAATGACTAGGGGAGGAAATGGTTTGCGGGCGAAACGTCCCGGATTCGGGGGAAACGTCTTGGGGGCGAAACGTCTTGTGACCGCTCAGTGCCGAGGCGACCCGAAACCGTTATTTGTGATAGACCGGTTAATAAACGAGCATACCATTGTAGTGACCTCTGAAATTCTGTTTCTTTCTGAAAAGTGAGTTAAATTGTCAAGTAACAGCTCAATTAGAAATTTCAGTTTGCACTTGAATGCATTAGAATACACGAATTTATCGAGCATTGCTTTTGCAGTTCATAATTAGTGCCACAAGCCTCACTTTGTTTTATAACAAGTAGCTATAGCTTTTGTTTTAAAAAGGAAGTGTCTCGGCGTCCATAGGCTAGAGTCTCCGCGTCCGGCAATGCCGGACACCAAGCCTATCCTCACTGGAATGGCTCCCTGTCCGGCACTACATTTTCCTTGCCAGTTTTTTTGATAGTAAACGATGGCATTATCTGATGTCATTATCGTGTTATTTGCAACGGGATCCAAATAAATTTTGACCATTTATTTTTTGCAACTCGGCATGCATTTTGTGTCATTGACCGGAACTACTTTCACGCGCATTAATTTGAATATATGTAAGCACCGTGGCCACAGCTGTTCGCACATCCACATTTGAAATTGACCTAGGCAAAAAAAAAAAAAAAAAATAAGAATGTTTCCGGTAACTATGCCAGAAAAAAAATGGGTCGATTGGTCGGGATTTTTTTTTTTTTTTTGAAGGAAGCCTTACCATGTAAAATACCTGAACATAGATATACAGTTAAATCAGAATTAAACTGTTTTCTCCTCCAGTGCACATGCACAGCTTCTTAGTTAATTTTTTTCATTCATTTGCCGGTCTGGTACTTGAAAAACACGATCTTTTTTCGATTTTCGAGTTTTTATTTTCGGAAAACAGGAAAAAAATATTAGAGTCGGGGAGTTTTTGACAGGGTCGGTTGGGTTACCGGAAACATTCCTTTTTTTTTTTTTTTGGCCTTATGTATGCGGTAAATACTAAAAGTCTTTAAGAAGAGTTTTATTCAAATGCAAATTAAAGAAATGGAAATTGGGTATATTTGGCTGGTTATAAACGTCCGAAAATGCGTAAAAAGGGCGATCCTACTCTGAATGTGCTAGAATGAATGAATGAATTAACAGGAGATTGAACGAACGAATGCATGAAATAACAGGAAAATGAATGAACAATTGAATATATGAACCAACAAGCGAATAGATAGATATACATATACCTTGTTTCCTTCTTGCCGGTCCCAGTTGGCTTATGTTTCTTTCCGCGGCGAACGCAGTGATAGTTTGCTTCGTAGAACTTGATAGCTGGGTTCAAAGTTTTCTTCGGGCATCTAGCCGCCGATGCCTCTACCGTTGGCGAATCTTTTCTGTAGAACTGAACATACCCAGTGTTCTGGTAGCGTTCTTTGAAACTATCAAAAGCCAAGAAACTATCGAATTGTTGTCCGATGAGGACTTTGTGAGCCATGATTGCAATGTGACAGAGACAACAATTTATTTTAACATTGCACATCTTAATGGGTGGATTGTTTTCTAATTTACATTATTATATTGTTTGTTTGTTTTACTTGAGAATGGTCATTTGTTGTCGGAGATCATTACAAAAGAGGTTCGCTGGCTACCTTAAATTTGGCATCATTTAATGCAAGGTTAAATACATGGGCTTAAATAACTTATTTGATAGATAATTATATTTGATAAAGAAAATACAAGGTAATATATTTTTATTCAACAACCAATATGCAATATGATATTGAATTCGCTACAGTTTCATCTTTACACAAGACATAAACACATTGAGAGTTACACCCCTTTTCAAAATGGCGGAACAGGAATGAAAAAAATATTTATTCTTCAAACTTAATTGATAGTAATCAAATTATTTGTACTTTTTACTACTTACTGGTAAGGAAAATTTAGTGCCGGACACGGAGCCATTCCAGTGAGGATAGGCTTGGTGTCCGACATTGCCTGAGACTCTAGCCTAATTCCTCCAGTACCAGACGTTGAGATGCTTCCCGGAGGGGGCACTCCCATATTAAAGCAGTACGGGTATGTGCCGCAGTAATGCCCCCCTTTTTAGCTCACCTGAGCCGAAGGCTCACAGGTGAGCTTATAGGATAGGCAGGCATCCGTCGTCGTCGTCGTCCGTCGTCGTCGTCGTCCGTCCACAATTTCAAAGAAGAATATTTCTAAAGCTAGTAGGCCGATCTTGATCAAATTTAATGTGAACCATAATTGGGTTGGGGGATTGATGGCATTAGGTTTTGGAGCAGATTGTATCAGAATTGTGGTTTCCATGGCAACAGATAGGTCCCATAGACTTACAATGGGAAGAACTAAAAAAATCTTCTTCTCTGAAACCACTAGGCCCACAGCTTTGATATTTGGTATGTAGCAATGGCTAATGGTCCTCTACATAAATTGTGCCATTCATGCCCCTGGGGTCAAATTTGGCCACGCCCCGGGGGTCGATAGTCTCCATAGACTTACTATGGGAAAAAAATTTAAAAAATCTTCTTCTCTGAAACCACAGGGCTAACAGCTTTGATATTTGGTATGTGGCAATGGCTAATGGTCCTCTACATAAATTGTGCCAGCCATGCCCCTGGGGTCAAATTTGGCCACGCCCCGGGGGTGGATAGTTTCCATAGACTTACAGTTGGAAAAACTAAAAAAATCTTCTTCTCTGAAACCACTAGGCCCACAGCTTTGATATTTGGTATGTAGCAATGGCTAATGGTCCTCTACATAAATTGTGCCATTCATGCCCCTGGGGTCAAATTTGGCCACGCCCCAGGGGTTGATAGTCTCCATAGACTTACTATGGGAAAAAATTTAAAAAATCTTCTTCTCTGAAACCACAGGGCCCACAGCTTTGATATTTGGTATGTGGCAATGGCTAATGGTCCTCTACATAAATTGTGCCAATCATGCCCCTGGGGTCAAATTTGACCATGCCCCGGGGGTCGATAGTCTCCATAGACCTACAATAGGAAAAAACTAAAAAAAATCTTCTTCTCTGAAACCGCTAGGCCAACAGCTTTGATATTTGGTATGTAGCAATGGCTAATGGTCCTCTACATAAATTGTGCCATTCATGCCCCTGGGGTCAAATTTGGCCACGCCCCGGGGGTTGATAGTCTCCATAGACTTACTATGGGAAAAAAATTAAAAAAAATCTTCTTCTCTGAAACCACAGGGCCCACAGCTTTGATATTTTGTATGTGACAATGGCTAATGGTCCTCTACATAAATTGTGCCAATCATGTCCTCGGGGTCAAAATTGGCCACGTCCCGAGGGTCGATAGTCTCCATAGACCTACAATAGGAAAAAACTAAAAAAATCTTCTTCTCTGAAACCACTAGGCCAACAGCTTTGATATTTGGTATGTGGCAATGGCTAATGGTCCTCTACATAAATTGTGCCATTCATGCCCCTGGGGTCAAATTTGGCCACGCCCCGGGGGTTGATAGTCTCCATAGACTTACTATGGAAAAACAATTAAAAAATCTTCTTCTCTGAAACCACAGGGCCCACAGCTTTGATATTTTGTATGTGGCAATGGCTAATGGTCCTCTACATAAATTGTGCCAATCATGTCCCCGGGGTCAAATTTGGCCACGCCCCGGGGGTCGATAGTCTCCATAGACCTACAATAGGAAAAACTAAAAAAAATCTTCTTCTCTGAAACCACTAGGCCCACAGCTTTGTTATTTGGTATGTAGCAATGGCTAATGGTCCTCTACATAAATTGTGCCATTCATGCCCCTGGGGTCAAATTTGGCCAGCCCCACAGGTTGATAGTCTCAATAGACTTGCTATGGGAAAAAAAATCAAAAATCTTCTTCTCTGAAACCACAGGGCCCACAGCTTTGATATTTTGTATGTGGCAATGGCTAATGGTCCTCTACATAAATTGTGCCAGTCATGCCCCTGGGGTCAAATTTGGCCACGCCCCGGGGGTAGATAGTCTCCATAGACTTACAATGGGAAAAACTAAAAAAATCTTCTTCTCTGAAACCAAAAGGCCCAGAGCTTCTATATTTTGTATGTAGCAATGTTTGGTAGTCCCCATTATAAATTGTGCCAGTCATGCCCCTGGGTCAAATTTGGCCATGCCCCGGGGGGTCAATAGTGTCCATGCATAGACTTTCATTGGTCGATTCTCAATTAATTTAAATCTCATGAGCTTACAATGTGATAATCTCTCAGGTGAGCTACAGGACCAATGGTCCTCTAGTTTGAGTTTATTAGCTCTGAATGCACCTACTTTTTCAGTTCAATTAGCTCTAAAAGCACCTTTTTTTTCTGAATGCACCCATTTTTCCCAGTTCGATCAGCTCTAAAGGTACAACTTTGGCTGAGGCTTTCCACACCACGGTCGTGCCGATAACACCGCTTATCCGCAAGACGGTCGTGCCGATAAGTGGCGTTATCGGCCCGACCGTTGTGCGGATAGCCAATGCTACAGGTATTGGCTATTGGCATGATGGGAGTATGAGATCTGCTGACAAGCTTACATATGCATTTAACTATTTATACATGTAATTTAATTGTCATTAAATGAATTAAGTATGTGTTTAGCTATTGAAATACATTCAAAATTTACATTGTTGTTAATTATGAATAGGAAAACTAATTTGTTTTGATTATTCCAGCTGATGTAAACTGAATCCGAGAAGATTTCTAACAGCGGAGAAAAATATAAGCATTGTAAATGCTTTTTTTGTTACTGAAATGTTTCCATACTCAGTTGTTAAAATCAAAGGCTGTTTATTCTTTTATTATTTAGGTTAAGATAATGGGATGTTCCCGTTTCGCCTACTCCCATTTCGCCTACTCCCGTTTTGCCTATGATTTGTCCCATTTCGCCTACTCCCGTTTCGCCTACTCCCATTTCGCCTACACCAGAAATGTTCACAATTCCAGTTTCGCCTACTCATTTAATATAGATGAATAACAAGATAAGAATGTTGTTCTAAATCATGATGCATTTAAATGCTTATACATGTACAGTACATGCAAATACATTTTTTTTTTATTATTTATTTACTTATTTTTCAATTTGTTAAGAAAAATGATAATTGAATGGGTTTAATATATGTGCAAACATAATTATATAAACATTGCAAACTCATTAATTAGTGATCTAAATTAAATTTGTTTATTTTAACAATTAAAACAAAGGTGCAATATTCACATATTTACATACATATTCACTACAAACATGTAGAACACAAATAAATGATAAAAAAAGAAAGAAATAAGAAAAAAAAGGCTTGCTGACAAAAAGTGCAGAGTAGGCAAAACGGGAATTCATTGATAGTCCAGAGTAGGCGAAACGGGAGTAGGCGAAATGGGAGTAGGCCAAATGGGAGTAGGCGAAACGGGACCAAATCAAGATAATTACTTTCTCATTTACGCATACGCATGGCTGATTTTACAGGTAAGTTCACAGGTGAACCGGTTTCAGCAAAATAATAATTTTGTTAATTAAAAAGTTAAAAATTCCTGCATGGGTAATATTCTATTTCAGTTGTGAAGCTAGTGTATTATAATATTTATCAACTTAAAATGTGTCGATTTCTAAACATTTTTAACATTTGGATTTCGATTTCCTCGTCGTGCGGGTAACGCCGCTTATCAGCATGACGGTCGTGCCGATAAGCGGTGTCATGGGCACGGCCATCATGCGGATGGCCAGTGTCTACAACTTTTACCGTTCTTTCAGCTCTGAAAGCACCCACTTTTTCAGTTTGATCAGCTCCGTAAGCCCCCTTCTTTTTAACATACGGCGCACATTTAACATAGGGCGGCACATACCCATTTTATATGTGTACACTTGTTTGCTAGACTCAGCTATTGTTTACACAAAAGCATTGAATGTGTCAAACAGCCTCAGTGCCAAGCTTGAAATTTTGGATTTAAGTAGAAGAGGAATTGTACTATCCGTGTAGCGAAAACAAAGGCGCTGATCAGCTTCGCAGTTACCGCGAAGCTGATCTGCGCCTTTGTTTTCGCCTATGCAGATTGTTGGTTTTCCCACGGGGCGGCTCATATAATAGACTTATACTGCTATATACAAGTACAAACAATACGTCACAAACCACATGGTCTATAAATATAAAATCCAGGTAAGTCATGTGACTATCATGTGACCTCTTTTCACTTCTGTGATAAAAAAGCAACCTCATGTCAATTAATGTGTAATGAACTGTAATGTTTTGATGTATAAAAGTGTAAACTAATGTCAAAATATTGCTTATTCATAACAAATTTATTTCCAAATATGCTTGTTCATTAATTGATGCTTGTTTCTAATTAAGTATTATTATTTATAAGTATTTAGCATTTCTTCCCGTGCGGAATTAGAAAATATGAATTTAAAAGGTTTGCATCTCAGTCAAAAGATGAGATACTAGTATTCATACGGTAGAAATAAAAACCTACGTTAAATAATTTCTGTGTTTGAGCCGTGTTTGAATCAAGTTTGAACACAAAAAGAAACGGGAATATCTTAAGCCGTCAGTTGGATGCGCTCTCTCTCTATCAAGAGCACGATTTAAATTTGTCTGGCATGCGGTGAGATAATAAAATCACTAACATTAGTTTCAGTCCGTGAATTAAATCTAATTTATTCACAAATTAAAATTACTTTATGTGTCCTAGACTGTGTATAAGTGTATTGTGTAAGAGAAAATCAGATGGCCAGTATTTGTTTTTTCATTGTTTTTCCACTTTGTAGTTTTTCCATCTGTCACCCAACCCAAAGCCTTTCATTGTAAATAGTATTAGTACCTTTGTTCTTATTTCTTTCTCTCTGATAGACATTTCTGTCACAGATTTCTCAGCTCCTATTAGAGCCAGCTTCTTCAAATTTTGTATACACCTAGACTGTGTCTAACTGTATTGTGTAAGAGAAAATCAGATGGCCAGTATTTATTTTTTCATCTGTCACTCAACCCAAAGCCTTTCATTGTAAATACATGTATAATTATTTATGAATATATTTTATCTCCATTTTTTTTTTTTTATTTATTTTTTATTTTTTTTTTTGTTGTTGTTGGATGTAACATCATGTGAGCTTTGCCATGAGAACCTATCTTTGGGATCTCCATTGAGGTTGGAGATAGATGTGACTATATAGCACAATTTCTGATTTAGAATGTTGAGGGATTGTTCTATCTGCATAGGGAAAATAAAACCTTTTATTACGGAAACATCTACGTGTTTTATAATTCACTTGATTTTGATCGTAATTTTGCTCCTATTACGCAGAATCCGGGTCGTTTCGCCCGTGTGTCGTTTCGCCGGGTCGTTTCGCCCTGAGTCGTTTCGCCCTGGTTTTAAGGGTGGGTCGTTTCGCCCTTATTAGGTGGGTCGTTTCGCCCGTGAGTTGTTTCGCCAGTGAGTTGTTTCGCCCATTATTATTATTATTATTATTATTATTATTATTATTGTAGTTGTTGTTGGTATTGCTGTTGTCGATGATGCTGGTAGGTAGGTAGGTAGATTGTTTCGTCCATTATTATTATTATTATTATTGCTATTATTATTATTGTAGTAGTTGTTGTTGATATTGCTGTTGTCGATGATGCTGGTAGGTAGGTAGGTAGGTAGATAGGTAGGTAGGTGGTAGGTAGGTAGGTAGGTAGGTTAGGTTAGATTAAAATGAGTATCTTGACGTATTTTGTTAATATAATATTTAATTAAATATTTTAGCGCTTCTGCTTCTGTGGTTTTTAATGTTGTAGAAAGATAAAGAAAGGAAGGAAGGAATGAATGAATGAAGGAAGGAAGGAAGGAAGGAAGGAAGGAAGGAAGTATAGATAGAAAAGAAAAGGAAGTATAGATAGATAGATAGATAAGATAGATAGATAGATAGATAGATAGATAGATAGATAGATAGATAGATAGATAGATAGATAGATAGATAGATAGATAGATAGATAGATAGATAGATAGATAGATAGATAGATAGATAGATTTCACTTATGTGGCTTTTAATGTTGTAGAAAGATAATGGAATGAAGGAAGGAAGGAAGGAAGGAAGGAAATAGGGAAGGAAGGAGGGAAGGAAGGTTAGATAGATAGATAGATAGATAGATAGATAGATAGATAGATAGATAGATAGATAGATAGATAGATAGATAGATGGATGGATGGATGGATGGATGGATGGATGGATGGATGGATGGATAGATAGATAGATGTGGTATTTCTGGTATTTCGACAGTCAGCTAAGCTAATCAAATACTTAACATTAACAGACGTGTGATATTTTTCCAAGTCAATATCCATTAATATGTTTAGGCCATTAATCACACGTAAGGTGACAATAATCGTGTTTGTCAATTAAAGGCGTGAATTGCTTTGTCTTTGACGGTGACCGATGGCCGACATTCTTGAAATGTTAAATGGTAAAAAAATAAAATAAAACATGACTCCGATGATAGCGTGCAATCTTAAGCACAAGAAAAAAAAGACTTTCGGTCATGCCGTTTAAGGAGCTAGCGTTTTTCGCTGACTTCAAACGTAAAGTGGTCAAAACACACAGACATGTATACGATTACAGCGCCAAAAGTTAGGGTATTTTTTACGCCAGTCCGTGCATAATTATTGCGTTCGAAAACTTTCGAATTCGTTTCATTTTACACACAAAAATGAAAGTTTTCTTCATTAACGTTCGGGTAGCGTAATTATCACAATTTTAGTGCAATTGAAAGTCAACTAACAGCATTTGTTTGGCTTTTTGCAGTTCTTTCTCGAAAATCATGTTGGACCTGGTGAATATTTTTCGTCCTCGTAATTTGTTTTTGTTGAATTTTTGGTAACGATTGAACTCATACTGTATGACGTAAATCACTGGCGTTGACGTTCCTGTTTTGGTATGAAATTTAAACAGGCTGATTGTATTTTCTGTTTGAAATTATTTTTGATGAAATATCCTGTACATATATTCTAAAAGAAATAATCATCATCGCAACCAATTTCTAGTGAGGCGTTTTCAAAGTCCCTTAGTATATATACCCAAAAGATAGTTATGAATGATCAGCCGAAGACATATCCTGAACTTATAAATAACAAATAATACACCAGATTACACATTTGGGCATGGTAGAAAAATAAGGGCGAAACGACTCACCAAATAAGGGCAAAACGACTCATGGGCGAAACGACCCAGGGCGAAACGACCCAGGGCGAAACGACTCACGGGCGAAACGGGCGAAACGACTCACGGGCGAAACAACTCACGGGCGAAATGACTCACGGGCGAAACAACTCACGGGCGAAACGACCCGGGACCATTACGCATGGTGCTCATGAAATCATGCAATTAGAGTATATGTCGTGAGCATTTTATCCAGTCGATGATAATATATACTCACAATGTATTATTTTATGGATTTATATCAATAAACAATAATTTCATACCGGCCCCTGATTTCCCCCATTGTTACTATATGTAAGGTGCAAATCTGGGGTAGCTTTCATAAGGTAGTGTTTCCCCTAGCCACTTTTACTATGGCGCCGCGCCATGCCCTTTTTCTCCAGCGCCATGCCCTTTTTCCCAGCGCCATGCCCTTTTTCTGAATCTACATTCTGTGCACTACATTTTGGTAAAAAGTCAAAATCGGACAAAAAATAAGGAAGTTACAAGATTTTTTGCTTGAAGTCTGCAGAACCAAATTTGGCAAAATTTATGATCATGACTTCCACAGTTGTTGATTGCTTTAATCCCTTGTTTATTGTCACTTTATTGCAGTGGCAAATGTTGATAATAACTCAATGACAATTACCCAATTTGACACCAAATGAGCTGTCAATCAGAAAAGGTGTGAAAAATGAATGTCCTACCTGGTAATATAAGTGTGCCAGTTAATTAGTTTCAACTATCAATAGTTTACAAATCTTGAGTGAGGTTATCTCTTATTTTGACAAGCTTTCAGTATTAAAGTAATGTGAGACAGAGGGAAAAGAAATTTTTGAAGTTGTCTGGATGGTAAAAGTGAATCCTGAAATTGAGGAAAGAACACTTTAAGGTAGAAAGCAAATTTATTAAAACACAGAAATTATATTAAGTGTTAAATTGAATGACCTGTGCTTAAATGTACCCTCATAGCATGATACGGGCCACTTAAAAAAAGTGCCCCTTTAATTGTCGTCGCGCGCTAAAAGTGCCCTTTTGACACGTTGCCGCGCGTTAAAAAGTGCCCTTTTTTAGCAACCTTACCATGCCCTATTTTGGGACTGGGGGAAACACTATAAGGAGATGTTTCCGTGATGTTGATCAGCAGTTCATTTACTTTTAGCAGGGCGGATATGTAACAATTTTTTGGTGGATTGTGCACTTTTTGATAAAAGCATGAAACTTGGCACAGGTGTAGACTTATAATTATAAGAAATTTTGAGGGTCAGTGCCACGTGAAATTTGGCCTGTGACGGCCGCTATGTTGAAATTCAAGATGGCGGCATTTTCACTAAAAGCATTATACAGATTGATATCAGTTTCCACTGCTGCTTTCGTTAAAAGTATCAAAAGCCAAAGTTCTAATGCTTATCCATTGCAAGATATATTTTAATGTATTTTAACCTTAAAAGTTTTCAAGATGGCGACTATTTTCAAAGATGGCCGCCATTAATTTACTAAAAATCAAGTTAGCGAGACGAAAATATGACGCAGTAAATAAAAAGAAGAATTATTCGTTATAAAATGTTTCAAGCACACTACATGCCACAAATACAAGTTAAAAGTACATAATATCAAAACAAAAATAGATTTAGTGCCACAAATGTCCTGTAGGCCTAATGGCCGAAATTAATTATTTTTGCAAAGCGGCCACCTATTTGCAGCTTCTTTATCAATATGACATTTAATATATAATTGCCAAAATCATACTTTCTTCGAATAATGTTACATACATTGCTGTCATAAACATTCTCATACACCTTAAACTCATACGGCTGATTAGAAATATCAAGAATGATGCTAATTCTCAAGATGGTTGCCATATTTAGCTTCTTGAACAGTGTATATTGGTATGTTACATATGGATACTATAAATTATGATTTTGGATGGGAATCTTTTAATCTGTTCTAATGAATAGAAACATTCTACTTTCACAAAAATCTTACCTATCTGTATTGTTTCAGTTGCATATTTAAATCAGAATGGTAATCAAGATGGCTGCCAAAAGACAAAAAGAAAAAAATCATATTTTAGGAAAATGTTGATTGAATATCTTGAACTGCTGAAGATCTTATTAATTATTTGTATGTTGATGTTAACTATCCTTGAAAAGAAGTAATGACATTATATTTGACATTCAAAATGGCTGTCAAAATCATATATGGTCATCAGTTGTGATTTTTGTAATAGACATTACTGCCAGTCTTACAGCACATTCAAATCCTTGATGCAAACTATTCCACGTTTAAGATTTTACTAAATCCTGTAAAGATATGTGCATACATCCAGCAAATAAGCTATCATTGAAACAAATTTAGCAAAAATATATATATATTCCTCAAAAGGTCAGTGATTCTACATATCCGAATCAATATCTGAATCCGCCTACATTTATTACTAGAGTAACAGGTCATCCCATGCCTGCTTTCTGGCAAGTGCCATACTAATTGCAACCTTTCAATGAGTTATTGGCATCAATGACATCTACGTTAGGACTTCCCATTGCATAGGGTGATGACTGGAGACTTCAAAATTTCTATCCCTACTAGCTCAAGTGCGAGTTTGTGCCACACATCAAACTGCAGGAGCTGAAGGGTCAAGAGAAACAAGCAGAGTTCCACTTTCTGAAGTAATTTATTTCCTATGTCATAAGACATTGAGCTGCAACAGAAAAGCACAGCAAATGAGCATATGTCTTCTCTAAGTACAACCTTCAGCATGCTGCAAAAGAAGTATGCAAATTAACCATGGAGAAAGCAGAAATGGTAGTTTAACACGCTGGTAGAGGAAGCAGTAAGGGAGGAGGTCAGGTCCTTTAAACTGTGAAAGACAGGTGTCAGGCAAACTGCATACAACTGGTAAGAGTTCATCCAGTAGAATAGAAATGGGGGGGGGGGGGACTTTATATCCTAATTCAGAAAATGTATTTTGTTTTACCAAGTAAATATGATGTGGCAATCAGGATATCTTGGTAGATTAACCTGTCAGGAATAATGAAGACCAACTGTTGCTAAACCAGAAAGCAGAAAAAGAGCATTATGAAAATCTCCTGTTGAATTTCCTTGGAATCTGGAGGACCAGTCTGAGAAAACCCATGTCGAAAACCGAAATGAGTCGAACACAAAGGCCATCTGCAATATAGCATCTGGCAAATCAGCCGGGCCTTCAAGTACCATCACCAAAATTTTGAAGTCACTCGGGAAAACTGGAACACCAAAAGTGCCTGATCTGGTTGACATCACCACAGACAGTTGCATTCCAAGTGACTGGCACTAGAGCTTCATTGTCCACCAGTTTAAGGGAAAAGGACACATTCTGAACAGAGGCAACAAGGGCTTGATGCTGATTGAACAAGTGGTGAAGGTGTTGGAGCATAAAGGTAAAAGCTCTGAGCTTGATGAGATGCATTGTGATTTGATGTCAGGTTGAGGCTCTATAGATGCAGTTTTTATTTTTAGAGAATATTTCGGCTGATAATAAGCTTCTCTACATGGCCTCATTTGACCTGCAGAAAACATTGAATTGCGTCAAATTGGATTTCATCTGGTAGACACAGTGAAAACTAGGAAAGTGCCTCTTGTCCAATCCATGTACATGTATTGGGATGTGAGAAGCAAGGTTAGAGTTGGTATTGGGTAGACTGAGGACTTTGGTGTCTTAGTGGATGTTCACAAGGGCTCTGCCAATAGCACGCTGCATCATTTTGCTAGAGGTTATATCTAGGGGCCTGATGTCTAGGAAAGAAACGTCCTATTGATGGACGAATGGTGAAGAAGCTTGAAGTTGATAATGAAATTATTGAAGTTGTTCCAAAAGTCTGTTATTTAGTAGACATCTTTTCTGCTTGTTGTGAATATGACCCATTTGTCATTACTGGCTGTTACAATAAGCTTTTGGCAAATTTCGCCAATTGCTTACCCTCTTCACCAACATTTTCTGCTGCTTCTGACAAACAGTAAAATGAATTTCATTACCCGTATAATGCTAAATACAGCATGTAGAGCACAACAATTGCCAGATTGCTAAACAAGCTAAACGTAGTTGCACAAAAGAGACTGGTAACGAAACCATGGAATAAAATGTTGTTTGATATGAGAATGGAGCTTGGAAAGGGCCATTACGAAAACTTGTCCATACAATATACAGAGAATTTTGTCAGCATTAAATATTAAAGAAATCATTGGAAGAGTTCTGATAATTTTAAAATGTTTGCTCAAAATATTTATTGTGGGTACACATTAAAACCGCCTCGCCGAGGTGGTTCTAATGAGTACCCACAATCTTTGTTTTGGAACAAAAAAAAAGAAAAGAAAAATAGGTATACCCCTGTAAACTGTAAACCCCAGTTTTGCTTTATAAAAGTGGGGTATGAGGGTGTATACTTTTCAGGGCCATGTTTTCTTCATGCAATGCTGATCCTCAGAATCATTGTGTAGAAGTGGTCTAGGAAGATAACTTGTCAGACAAGTACAATTCTCGGTAGAGGACAAAAGACGACAAAAATGGACATGATGATGATGATGATGATGATGATGATGATGATTGACTAAAACTTAGATACACTAAACAAATACATGTTAAATAATTTTAATCATAAGAACTACATGTAAAATGAAAGAAAAAAAAAGAATATGTTAATACTTTCCTACTTTGGTAGCCATTTTGGATGCCATCATTAATCAGTAATTTGCCTAATACAAACTAAAATGTAACTTGCATTTGTGGTGTTATGTGCTCGAGAACATTTCATCAATACAAATCCTTCATTCTGATCAAAACAGCATGTTTTATCACACTTTTAGTACTGTGTGTACTAAATTTCAGGTAATTTAATGGCGGCCATTTTGAAAATAGCCGCCATCTTTGAAAATTACGAGTTTATTTTCATAATCTGATATCTTGAAATTTTCATTTATTGAATTTGGGGTTTTTAAAAATTTTAAAGAAAGCAACACTGTAAACTGATAACTAACTGTAAAGGCTGTATATGGGAAAAAGCCGCCATTTTGAAATTCAAGATGGCGGCCGTCACAGGGCGAATTTCACGTGGCACTGACCCTCAAAAATTCTTATAATTATAGATATAGTCATGTACCAAGTTTCATGCTTTTATCAAAAAGTGCACAATCATTTCACATATCCGCCCTGCTATTTGCAGGTGGTAAATTTGCAGCTGTTCTAAGTCTTTGTTTTCACATATGCAACAAGCAGGTTTTCCTATAATACAGCTCAGGTCTCGGAACTTTGTTTTTATAATTTTCTTTCATTTTAAACAAACCTACACCGGATACCTTGATGTTCTTATAAACTTTGTAGAAGCGTACAGTACACCTGGGTATTCATTTGATGATTAGATATATACCTTTTTCTGTAATCTGGCTGCTTTTTGTCTCTAAGTGGTATGACCTCTGATGGCTACTGCCGGGGGTATGTGAGCTTTGCTCATTTTTGCTATATTTTCCATTCTTTCTGCACTTCTGAGAGCCGAGGTTATAAAACTTTTTCGTGCTCAACTCACCTGAGCATGAAATTCCAACTGCTCATTAATGACCAAATAGCCTACATCAATTGAAATATCAGGTTTAGATTTGCCAAAGCCTGTAATTTATCCTGCTCATAAATGTTAAAATGCCAACAGTTGTCATAAATGGGCCGCCTCGTGGCAAAACAACAATGTGGTTTCCGAACAGGTCTGACACAAACCGGCCTGTACAGCTATAGAAGCAGGCTAGAAGCTTGAAATTTTGTAGTTAAGTAGAGGAGGAATTGTACTATCCGAATAGCGAAAACAAAAGATCTGCGTCTTTGTTTTCGCCTTTGCAGATTGTTGGTTTTCCCATGAGGCGGCTCAAATAATGCCAACAATTGTTGGCATTTTAACATTTATGAGCAGGATAAATTTTAGTTTATGAGCAGGATAAATTTTAGTCACAGCTAAGCTGAACATGAGAAAAGTTTTATAACCTTGGGACCAGTTTCCTTATAGAAACTTTAGAAATGCCTCCTTGTAATGCGCTATTGACTGCTTTATATCAAATTAAACATTTTAAGGGTCAGAAAGTTTAATTCTGACATTTACATGTAATTCGGATATGAAATATTTTGTTTTTCTTTGTTTATTTTAGAACTAGATGGCGGGGGTTCCTTTCATAAACACCCCCTTCACAAGGTTGACTCGGTATTGGGTGAATAGTCAGGCCTCAAAATGCTATCAGTTCGAGCATGACTATATTGAGTGTGCAACTCATGTGGGTGCCCACAGAGCGATAAAAGACTGCCGACTATACCTTGAAGATATGATAGAGTGTAGTAAAGGAACTAAACAGGTGAATATGTATGACTTTATAATTATACAGCACAGTTTTTGATGTACACATGTACATCATCATAGCATGTAGCACAAATCTTTCCTTGACCCCAGATTTTTCTTTAAGGAGCATGGTGGCCTACTGGTAAAGCATATGACTTTTGAATCGAGCTGTCATGGGTTTGAAACTGACTGATGTGTTGTGTTTTGTCTATGAGAAAGACATTAACTTCCCTTAGTATTGGTCAATACCGAGAGACTGAGATCCAAGTAGTTTACATCTGAAAAAATTGTTGACTGGGACAATAATAATCCACTCAGTTTGGCCAGGCCCTTAGGTTATAAAACTTTTTTTCATGCTCAGCTCAGCTGAGGCTAAAATCTATCCTTTCAACATTGATAAGCAGGATAAATTACAGGCTTTGGCATTCTAAACCTTCAATTTCATTATAATTGGGCTATTTTGGTATTTATGAGCACTTAAAATTTTCTGCTTCGCTGAGTTGAGCATGAAAAAAGTTTAATAACCTCAAAACCAGTTATCACATGCCATATTCAGCTCCTTAATCAAATTTCTTGGACTCCTAATGGGAGTTTTCTAGATGCAGCATTACGAAAACTTGTCCATGCACTATACAGAGAATTTTTTCAGCTGTAAAAATTGAAAATTTCATCAGAAAAATGTTGATATTTTTCTTATTTTTGCTCAAAAGATAGATTGTGGGTACGCGTTAGAACCGCCTCGCCGAGGCGGTTCTAACGAGTACCCACAATCTATGTTTTGGAGCAAAAATGAGAAAAATAGGTATACCCCTGCATACCCCAGTTGTACCATAGAAAAGTGGGGTTTAAGGGGGTATACATTGCACGGACATGTTTTCCTGATGGAATTTATGTACAAAAATCTAAATGTTTTGCAGAGGTTACGGAAAGAAGCCATGGACAGAGTGCGGAGATACAAGGGGCGTCCTTACATTGAAGGTCCTCCTGATGACATCATTGTTGTGAAAGCAGATCTAAATTAAGAACATTGTGCCTAGGGGCATTTTGATGAATAAGAGTATTTTATTGAAAAGGAAGAGACACTGTGAATATATGTGAATGTTGATTTAATAATACAGATAACCATAATATTCTGTTTATCGTTAGTTATTGATAGTGTAGAATTGGATTAGACTGTTCATTGAACCGTTAAATCTGGGTCTGTGCTGTTTTACATTTCATCTGCATCTGTTGAAGGCAAGTTTCTATGACAGGAATTCTAGAGAGATCACAGAAGAGTTTCAGCTCTGAGCATCAAGTAACAGCTTTTCTGCTCATCTAACCCCAGACCTGTGGCAATAGCATGCCCGACTTGTCCAACCTCGTACTAGAAAGCACAGGCCCGATACAAACCGGCCTGTACAAGCACAGAAAAGAGCTAGAATCTTGAAATTTTGGATTTAAGTAGAAGAGGAATTGTACTATCCGAGTAGAGAAAACAAAGGCGCTGATCAGCTTCGCGGTTACCGCGAAGCTGATCTGCGCCTTTGTTTTCGCCTATGCAGATTTCCAACATATTGGTGTTCAAAAGCAAGCATAAGCACATTTAAATTAGCATGAATAAGATTTTCATTAAATCTGTGTGCTTTTGGTGAAATAATTTTTAGCTGTAGCCGTGTCCGACAAGTATAATTAAGATGGGACAAGTGAATTTTCCTAATTTACTTGTCCCTGGACAAGTGGAGTTTTGTAATATTTCCACAGCCCTGTCTTACCCACAATGTAAAACTTTGGGAAATAATGACACACTGCGTCAGAATCATATGAAAACAAACAAATCAACAGTGAATTCATTTTAATAATGGTGAACTGATTCTAACAATCATTACTTGAGCCTGAGCGTGAGAAAACCAACAATTTGGGTTCCGACCAGGTCCGACACAAACCGGGCTGTACAGTCACAGAAGATGGTTAGAGGCTGGAAGTTTTAGTTTTAGAAAGTAGAGGAATTACTCTCTGTGTAGCGAAAACAAAGGCATTGATCAGCTTCACAGTTACTGCGAAGCTGATCTGCGCCTTTGTTTTCGCCTATGCAGATTGTTGGTTTTCCCATGCGGCAGCTCACTTTAACAACAGCAAAACATCATTAAAGAAAAGTGAACAAAAAACTAGATTTGCAGATCATCTGGACAGTATTTTTTACAGTTGTTCCATGTCAAATCCAAATTGTAAAAAATATATTGCTAGCTCATTTATCTAGACGCTGGTTTTAGTACTTCCGAGAAGGCATTGCGGCATGGGAAATATTGTTAGAACTCAGAATGCGTGTGTAACATCCCTGATTTCAATAATTAAATTGTAAAGCAAAAAAAAAAATATTCTTGTAATGACATAAAATTCCAAAGTGTTCTTTTCTACTGACATTGAATTATGAGGTTTTCATTAAGAGGCCACTGGAGGCCAAATGACTGTCCCAAACCATTTTGTGGCCACCTCAAATGCTTCTGTTGGCTTAAAGATGTACACAAATGCTAAGAAATTCACCGCCTCAAACATTCTTCAGGCCTCTTATAAAAAAAAACCTGATTAAACTCTCTGCTAGCCGTATGTTGTAACATGAGAAAGTGTGCTGAGGTTTCTAACAGATGATGACATTAGATCGTGTAAAGTTGAGACAGAGAAAAAAAAGGTCAAGCTTTAAATGTCTGCACTATGACTGTTTGAGCGCGTCATGAGAAAACTGGATTTTTGCCTATGCGAAAACAAAGGCGCAGATCAGCTTCGCAGTAACTGCGAAGCTGATCAGAGCCTTTGTTTTCGCCACATGGATAGTAAAATTAGTCTTCTTCTTAATTCCGAAATTTCGATGTTCTAGCATTCTTCTGTGATTGTACAGACCAATTTGTGTGGGTTGGAAACCCCGAAGATGGGTTTTCTTGCGCCATGGCGCATTTTGTTGATGAAACAAAGGAAGAGAACAATGGACTAAAATCTGATAGCTGTCAAACATTATAGTACTTAAAGTGGTATCAAATAGTGGTGCAGTTAGACTCTAGAGTGTAAACTGCTATATCTGAAAATATAGCTATTGACTCAATACTGTACATTTTCAGCAGTCTTTGTTTGTTCACAGCCATTTTAATTAAAGGCAGTATCATAGCTAAACATTCACACATTTACAAATAGCATGTTTATAAATAGCTTATTTCACAGTAGCTTTGGTTAGGTTAGCTCCCTTGTGGTCTCGTATATCCCTCTGTGTTTTGTAGTACCAATTCTTGATCTTTGAATTCTCCATGAGGTCTTTGAATGCCTGACAGCCTTCAAATGAGCTCAGAACTCCATACACTGACTGAAATATACAAGCACATGCATTTTCATCAGGAAAACATGTCAATGAAAAGTATACCCCCTCATACCCCACTTTTATATAGCAAAACTGGGGTTTACAGGGGTATACCTATTTTTAGCTCACCTGAGCCGAAGGCTCACAGGTGAGCTTATAGTATACCCATGCTCCGTCGTCCGTCCGTCGTCCGTCCGTCGTTCACAATTTCAAAGATCTTCTCCTCTGAAACCGCTTGGCCGATCAAAGCCAAACTTCATGTGGAGCATCCTTAGGAAGGGGGAACGAAAGTTTATATAAATGGTCCAGGTCACATGACCAAGATGGCCGCCATGGCTATAAATAGCAAAAACCTTTAAAAATCTTCTTCTCCAGAACCAGTGGGCCGATTTCCACGAAATTCGGTATGTAGCATGGAGGACGCGGGCCCATCATAGTTTATATAAATCATGACCCTAGGATGACCTTGACCTATTTTACGGCAAGGTCAACTTAGGTCGCCAATGCATTTGAATGGGAAAAAATGGTAAAATGCTAATTAATGGGTAAAACTTACTGGGAATAGGCAAATGGACAGAAGATTAATGTTAATGGAAAATTTTAGCCCCTGGGGGGTTGTCTGCCCCTGCCCCGGGGCTATATACATGTATATGACCATAATATTCAAACATCTTCTTATCTGAAACCGCTAGGCCAATCAAAGCCAAACTTCATGTGGAGCATCCTTGGGAAGGGGGAAAGGTAGCAATCCACAGTTTTTAGAGCATTTTTCAGTTAATTTTGCTAGATCCGCCAAAATTGATAATAGCTCTGTCCAATCTGGTGAACAATCCGATTTCTCCCATAAAATCATTAAATCAAATGTCTAACAACAAAATAACATCATTTAAATTGCCTAGCACTGACTATCACCCTACCTGTATTGGGGATATTTTCCCCTACCCCCTCTTTCAGACCAGTGAATTTTCGTAAAATATGCCTGAAGTCTGGGCCCCCATGCATATTCTGTGCAAAAGGAAGCCCCATAGATCTCATGCAAATACTTAGAGAATCGACCCAGGATCATAATGAAATGAGCAGTGCACAAATATGTGCCATCCATCTACTTTTTTCGCTATTTGTGAACAAAGATAACCCCTGCAAAGTCGACAGTGAAGAGCGTCACCGGCTATGACTGGCGAACGAGCACGATCCGGGATCCTTATATAATCCCGGTTTTTACCAGTCTAAAAATAGAAAATAAGTATTTTTCACATGTTTGAGGCATAATTGATCCGATTTGGGCAAAGATGACGGCAAATTATTGAAAGAGGATAATTTACAGCCCAATTTCATGCCCTTCCCCTTAATATTGAAATTTTTGGCCCACCTCAAAAGTACGAAACTGTGAATGGAACCAAAGAAAGTTTATATAAATGGTCAAGGTCACATGACCAAGATGGCCGCCATGGCTATAAATAGAAAAAACCTTAAAAAATCTTCTTCTTCAGAACCAGAAGGCCTATGATTTTGAAACTTGGTGTGAAGCATCAGTGACAGGAGCTCTACAAAGTTTATATAAATCATGACCCTGGGATGACCTTGACCTATTTTACGGCAAGGTCAACATAGGTCGCTCATGCATTTGAATGGGGAAAAGTGTTAAAATGTCATTTGTAGGGAAAAACTTGCAGGAAATGGGCAAATGGACTTAAGATTGATGATTCTGAAAAAATTTGGACCCCAGGGGTCTGTCTGCTCCCACCTCGGGGCAATATACATGTATATTACAGTGATATTCAAAGATCTTCATCTCTGAAACTGCTTGGCCAATCAAAGCCAAACTTAACGTGGAGCATTGTTAGAAAGTGGGAATGCAAGTATATATAAATGGTCATGGTCACATGACCAAGATGGCGGCCATGGCTATATATAGCAAAAACCTTTAAAAATCTTCTCCAGAACCAGAAGGCCTATGATTTTGAAACTTGGCATGAAGCATCAAGCAATGAAGCTCTACAAAGTTTATATAAATCATGACCCTTGGATGACCTTGACCTATTTTACGGCAAGGTAAACTTAGGTCGCCCATACATTTGAATGTGGAAGATTGTTAAAATGTCATTTGAAGTGCAAAACTTGCAGTAAATTGGCAAATGGACTGAATTTTTATGATTTGAAAAAGAAATCGACTCCAGGGGTTGCTCTGACCCTGTCCTGGGGTTATATTCATGTATATTACCATCCTAGTCAAACAAGTTTATTGGTATATTTCTCAGGCCTCAGGTGAGCGTTTACAGGACCATTGGTCCTCTGGTTAGCTCACCTGAGCCGTCAGGCTCACAAGGTGAGCTTATAGTATACCCATGCTCCGTCGTCCGTCCGTCCGTCGTCCGTCCGTCGTCCACCATTTTCAAAGATCTTCTCCTCTGAAACCGCTTGGCCAATCAAAGCCAAATTTTACATGAAGCATCTATGGGAAGAGGGAACCAATGTGTATATAAATAATCCAGGTCACATGACCAAGATGGCCGCCATGCCCATATATGGTAAAAACCCTTCAAAAATCTTCTTCTCCGGAACCACTGGACCGATTTCAACCAAACTTGGCATGAAGCATTAATGGCTCAAGCACTACAATGTATATATAAATCATGACCCTATGATGACCTTGACCTATTTTACGGCAAGGTCAACATAGGTCGCGAATGCATTTGAATGGGAAAAATTGTTAAATTGTCATTTAAAGGAAAAATCTTGCAGAAAATGAGCAGTAGGACTGAATATTAATGATTCTGAAAAAAATTGGGCACCAGGGGCTCATCCGCCCCCACCCCGGGGCAATATACATGTATATCTCCATAATATTCAAACATCTTCTCCTGTGAAACCGCTTGGCCAATCAAAGCGAAATTTTATGTGAAGCATCAATAGGAAGGGGTAACAAATATGTATATAAAAAATCCAGGTCACATGACCAAGATGGCCGCCATACCCATATATGGTAAAAACCGTTCAAAAATCTTCTTCTCCAGAACCGGTTGACCGATTTCAACGAAACTTGGCACGAAGCATCGATGGCTCAAGCACTACAATGTGTATATAAATCATGACCCTGTGATGACCTTGACCTATTTTACGGGAAGGTCAACATAGGTCACCAATGCATTTGAATGGGGAAAACTTTTAAAATGTCATTTAAAGTGAAAGTCTTGCAGGAAATGGGCAGTAGGACTGGATATTAATGATTCTGAAAAAAATTGGACCCCAGGGGCTCATGTGCCCCCACCCCGGGGCAATATACATGTATATTTCCATAATATTCAAACGTCTTCTCCTCTTAAACCGCTTGGCCAAACAAAGCCAAATTTTAAGTGAAGCATCTATAGAATGGGGGAATCAATGTGTATATAAATAATCAAGGTCACATGACCAAGATGGCCGCCATGCCCATATATGGTAAAAACCCATCAAAAATCATCTTCTCTGAAACCAATAGACTTTTTTCAAGGAAACTTGGCGTGAGGCATCGATGGCTAAAGTACTCCAATGTATTTATAAATCATGATCCTGTGATGACCTTGACCAAGTTTATGGCAAGGTCAACATGGGTTGCCTGTGCATCTGAATTGGGAAAACTGTTAAAATGTCATTTGAAGGAAAAAGCCAACAGGAAATTGGCAAATGGACAGAATATTGAAGATTCTGAAAAAAGAAAATGGCCCAAGGGCTTATCTGCCCCTGCACTGGAGTTAAATACCATAATATTCAAACATGTTTATTGGTATATGCAGCTGATCTCAGGTGAGCGTTTACAGGACCATTGGTCCTCTGGTTCTTATTTTTGGGCCAAAACATAGATTGTGGGTACTCATTAGGCGGTTCTTGTGTGTACCCGCAACCAATGTTTTTAGCTAACATACTAATATCCTCAAAATTTTTACAGTGAAATTTTCAAGTTTTGATGCTGAAAAAGTCTGTATATTGAAATGTGTTTGGAAAATGAGCCGCCTTATGGGAAAACCAACAATCTGCATAGGCGAAAACAAAGACGCAGATCAGCTTCGCGGTAACCGCGAAGCTGATCAGCGCCTTTGTTTTCGCTACTCGGATAGTACAATTCGTCTTCTACTTAAATCCGAAATTTCAAGCTTCTAGCTCTTTTCTGTGACTGTACAGGCCGGTTTGTGTCGGACCTGTTCGGAAACCACATTGTTGGTTTTCCCACGAGGCGGCTCATATATTGCATGGGCAAGTTTTCATAATATTTCATTAATAAGTACTGTAAGAGTATGTGCTGCTCTGTACATAGCATTTGTTCATACGTCCACGGTCTACAGCTAAGGTCATCTTGGCATGTTTAGTTATCCTAGCCTTACTGTTCCTGGCCCCGAGGTTATAAAACTTTTTTTATGCTCAGCTCAGCTGAGACTAAAATATATTCTGCTCATAAATGTTAAAATGCCAACAATTAACATTTATTAGCGGGATAAATTACAGACTTTTGTGGACTAAACCTGAAAATTCAATTTATTATACCCCCCGCCAAAACGAAGTTTTAAGGGGGGTATACTGTTTTCACGTTGTCCGTCTGTGCGTCCGTCCGTCCGTAACGTTTTGTTTCTTTAATATCTTGAAGACCCATTGATGGAATTTCATGAAACTTTGCAGGCATCTGTATATCTATGGGGCAAATATGTACATGCAAAAATTAAGGGCTAGGGGCCAGTCCCTTTTGAGTTACTTCCCTTTATAGTTCTTGATGGATTTTGTATACAGTGAAGATAGTGCATTTATGGGCCGATCAACTCCTACAACAGTTTTTGTTGGAACTTTTTGATATTATGCCTAAATGATGTAGGCCCATTGGACATTTGCATGAAGAAATGTTATCGCGAAAAAATAATTTTTGACAAAATGACAGCTATGAGAACTTAGGCAATTTCTTACTTTTTTTTACAGGTAAGGGCTTTCACGGGCCGATCAACTCCTACCACAGTTTTTGATGGAACAATTTGTTATCATGCCTACATGATGTACACCCATTGGACATTTGCATGAAGAAACGTTGCTGCGAAAAAATAATTTTTGACAAAATGACAGCTATGAGAACTTAGGCAATTTTCTTACTTTTTTTTACAGGTAAGGGCTTTCATGGGCCAATCAACTCCTACCACAGGTTTTGATGGAACAATTTGATATCATGCCTACATGATGTACACCCATTGGACATTTGCATGATGAAATGTTGCTGCGAAAAAATAATTTTTGACAAAATGACAGCTATGAGAACTTAGAAAATTTTTCTTAGTTTTTTGATAGGTAAGGGCTTTCACGGGCCGATCAACTCCTACCACAGTTTTTGATGGAAAAATTTGATATCATGCCTACATGATGTACACCCATTGGACATTTGCATAAAGAATTGTTATTGTGAAAAAATAATTTTTGTGGTAAACAGTTACCCTGCGGGGGGTATTTAATAAGCATTGCTTATTGTCTCTTTTTTTCATTTGGGCTATTTTGGCATTTATGAGCAGTTTAACTTTTATGCTCAGCTGAGTCGAGCATGAAAAAAGTTATACGTAGGTTGTTCTGAAAGTTCGTGTAATTGTGTAATAGCTCTCATAATTTTCATCCATTGTACTGGAAAATTGGTGTGTGTGAGCTTCTATGTAATCTAAATTGTTGATAGAAAAAAGAAAGAAAAGTGACCATAGAAACCGAAAATACAGGTTGCAGTGGCAACGTCATCATCAGTACCCGGAGCAGTCCGAAAAATATCACTTTTTTAAAAGAAGTTTTACACAAACAAACATAATTTCTGACTGTTTGCGCATCGCCAGAAAAGCGTGGAATCGTCTTGTAATATTTCAACAACATGACATTGCTTCCTGAAAAAGTAAAATCAATTGGATGTTCCACAAAGAAGTTATGGTCCTTTAATATGAGGGTTGTATGGGGAAACCATGATGTCAAACTGTGTCGTTGCGTTGCAAAAGATTATGAACTTCTGTATTTTCTTCAGAAAAAAACACACACAGAAACACTTAAGATGGTAAAATAGACTCGAAAACTATGAATAATATAGTTCAGCATTTATGTAATAATGACTCGCATGTTTTAAGAATGGAATAAAAGCAACTGATGGCGATTTTAGAAGTAACCTACCCGCAGTGGAATTGTGTTTCATTAAGAATTGCGAAAAATTGGATGATTAGCAAGATAGACTCAGGGAGACGTATCACCACATACTGATACTGGTTATGGAAACTTAAAATTAAAGAATGGACAGACACATGAAATGCTTAGATATTGTTGGTGTTTATGCTGAGGAAGTGTGGTCATCGTCATCAGGATTAAAATAAAGTTTGACGTTTCCCAACGTCATTTTGACTTTGGCGTGCTCCAGGTACCCATACCTCACCTTATTGTAATGAACATATTTCTATTATGTCTTTGTGCATCATCTTTATTTTCACAGCATTTATAGAGGACATGTTGAAATTAAATTAGGTATGTTTCTTTTTGTTGTACTATGTATATTAGTTGAATGATCAAACAATTATTCGAACGCCCCTCGTATAACCTTGGGGCCTGAGCAAGCCTACAAGAGGAAGGTTACTAGTACCAACTATTACTAAGTGCACTTCTTTCACCACTAACAGACAAATGATCTTGAATCAGCGTAAGAGTGGCCTTGGAAAAATTATATTTTAATTAAATTCCAACTTCACTAATTTCCTACATTCTGATTGGTTTCTTTGACTGCTTTATATATACTTTGATAAAAGCAATGCATAAGAAGACTCGATTTTCATCTTAAAAATGGCACAATGTTATGGGAGTCTGTGATGTTTCTTCTAACTTGTTGACGTCACCGCATTAAAACATCATACAAAACATTGAATGAACTCTTTTTAGAGGCGTTGAAATGAAACTTGTTGAACTTTCATCTATGTTAACACTTAACAGAACATCGTACGTTAAGACTTCGTGTTTTAATGTTGTCAGAAGTGGTGTAAACGCACTTACCAGATCTGCAATGCAAGGTTCATCTCCCCCGAGGTATTTTCTCTTGCCGAGGACTTTCATCCAATCATCACATGCTTGATATAGCGACAGGCGAACATTGTCATCCAGCTTGTGTCTAATAAAAGATGAAAAACGTACATGACAAATGAGCCACCACATGGGAAAACCAACAATCTGCATTGGCGAAAACAAAGGCGCAGATCAGCTTCGCAGTAACTGCGAAGCTGATCAGCGCCTTTGTTTTCGCTACTCGGATAGTACAGTTCCTCTTCTACTTAAATCCGAAAATTCAAGCTTCTAGCTCTTTTCTGTGACTGTACAGGTCGGTTTGTGTCGGACCTGTTCGGAAACCACATTGTTGGTTTTCCTACGAGGTGGCTCAAATCTTTAAAAACGAACTGGTTTGTGTCTGAAATGTAAAGAAAAATGTTTTGTTTGCTAGTGTTGAGGTCAAACGTCCCGGTCAATTTTACAGTCATGTTTGGACGGAGACATCTCTTCCTGGGTATTAACCATACTGTGTGGAATTAATGTGCTTTGCTCAAGGACACGGTGCCGCCAGTGGGGATCGAATCCAGGACCTCTGGATTTGGAGTCTGATGATCAACCACTATGCCACCGCATTCCCCTGTAAAGAAAATGTGCCCGATTCATTAAAGAATTAAAGATCACTCGCTGACACCTCAAGGATTACTGATTAATGCCAAATTGTCGGCTCTTACACCATTTTTCTCCGGCTCGACTTTGGTTCAGGCAGTTGTTAGTTACCTGTGACAGGATTAGCTCTGAGCTGTCTCGTGGGAAAACCAACAATGTGGCTTCCGACCAGGTCCGACACAAATCAGGCTGTACAGTCACAGAAGCAGGCTAGAAGCTTGAAATTTTGGATTTAAATAGAAAAGGAAGTGTACTATCCGTGTAGCGAAAACAAAGGGGCTGATCAGCTTCGCGGTTACCGTGAAGCTGATCTGCGCCTTTGTTTTCGCATATGCAAATTGTTGCTTTTTCCATGAGGTGGCTCAATTAGTGATTAAACCCATGAGTTTATTTGCTTATAGGGTTAACATCACAGTGAACAAGTTTTTTAAGTCAAGTCGGCTGAAGCTTTCGCTTCCTGGGTATCAACCAGCACTATGGGAAGTCAATGCTTCTTGCTAATACAACCCAGCACAAGCTGGGTTCAAACCCAGCACCTCTTGATTTGGAGTAAGATGTCAACCACTTCACATTTGAGCCACGACGCGAGAAAACTGGTCTTAGGGGTTTCCAACCAGGTCTGACTCAAACCGGCCTGTACAGCTACAGAAGAAGCTTGGATACAATTTAGGAAGAAGAGGAATTGTACAATCCCTATAGCGAAAACAAAGGCTCTCAAGACATGGCTCATTTATCCCTTGAATTAAGTCTGTTCAGAAAGTGATTTAATATAAAAATAAAACAACAATCTTAGCTGTTGTCCCTGCCTGTTAAGTCACTCTGACAGCCGACTTTTATACCTTGATCATTATTACATGTACCTTCTTTTGATAATTTTCCCAATAATATACATCACAGGTGCTCCCACATAGATACTCATCACTCTCTGGAAAGCTGAGAAGTTTTTGTCCCACTTTCCGATGTCTGAATGGTGGTGAAATGCTTCCAGGGCTTCTGATGGGGTCCGGTAAACATTGGGTGAGATCATATGAACAAGATGACTGTCAACCCACGCTCGCCATTTTCTCTCTTCTCTGAAAGAAATCAATGATGGGTATAAAGCTATAATTGAGCCGCGTCATAACAAAACCAACAATGTGGTTTTTGAACAGGTCCGACACAAACAGGCCTGTACAAGCAAAGAAGATGGCTAGAGCCTGGAAATTTTAGATTTAGAAAGTAGAGGAAATATATACTATCAGTTATTGCCAAGCTGATCTCACCTTTGTTTTCGCGTATGCAAATTGTTGGTTTTCTCATGACGTGGCTCAAATCAAACAAACAAAAAATTTCTGACAAACCGACTTGCATCTTGGGATTGGTAACTTTACTTCCCTAAACCCTGGTTATGAATACATATACTACAGGTCAACCTCATTATGACACTATCTTTGGGGTCCATCAAAACAGACCCTGTTATAAGCGAAAATGTGTTATAATGAGGTTATTTACTACTGACATATACCAAAATAATAAATTTGGGAGCCATGACATGGACCCATTATATTGAAAACCACACAATAGCAAGGCATGTTATAATGAGGTTGAATTGTAGACTATGTGGTGAGAAAAAGAGCAGGATAGCTGCTTTAAATGCACATACTTTTGATAATCATATCTATATTAAAAAAATATTAAACAGCAACATAAAATGCTTGAGAAAAATAAACAACTCACAAAGTATAATTGAAACCATAAACACCTTTTTAAACTAATTTCAGAAACAACCAAACAAACTTCAACAGCAACAGTAAAATCAAGCAGAGCTTATCTAGATGCATCAATTGCATAGGTGGCGAAATGTAAATATTAATAATATCAGGGATTTTTTCACCATTTTTTGCATGATAAAAACTGTCATTTTGTTGGATTCTAGGCACTGTTTTGACTATTCTCTAGAAACATATCAGAAATTTTTTTTGCAAAATCTTATTGGAAAACATCTCTATTTTTGAGAATTTATTCACTTTCGACTGAAAAAAAGATACATGTACTTTTTGGCTTATAATAATAAAGACTTTATTTCAAGAGGGTAACACAATTAGTACAAAACTAATCTCCCTTGTGGCCCTCTTTGGGAATGATACCTGAATCGAGAGTTGATTATATTGGGAGAAAAATCTCTTAATATATATGTAATTTTTACTTTAATAACATATATGCTATATATGCTAAACAAATGATTCAAGATAAGCTCTGTCTATGTTGTGCACCTCTCATTTTCTTGACTGTCAATGCTACAAGCATATGAAATGAATACATGTATGTAATGCAGCAACACAACCACCAACAGTGCCATATAAGTGCTTTAAGCCAGATTTAATTGTAAATGCATGTACATGAATGATTCAAAAAGTTACTTTTCATCATTTTATATGTTAAAAGTATAAATGACCATAAAGCTTCAAACTATTTGTAAAGAACTCTTTCAGTAAGTAATTCACCACAAAATTTGAACAAAAACAGCAATAAACATAGATCAACTATACAAGGCCATATGAGCTATGATGCTAGAAACCCGGTTTTCTGGATTTTTCGACCATGTCTGACACAAACTGGACTATACACTCACAGCAGAAAGCTAATATTTTGAAATTTTGGGTATAAGTAGAGGAGGAATTTTACTATCTGTGTAGTGAAAACAAAGACACAGATCAGCTGTGTAGTTACTACACAGCTGATCTGCATCTTTGTTTTCGCCTTGGCAAAGATTCTGTAAGATAACATATAAATTTGTAGAGAATGTCAAGGAAACCCACCTCCTTTGTTTCTCAGTTCTAGCATCAGCGATACTTTCCCCATACATGATGAAATATCTGTTCGGGAAGTCCCACTTTTTTCTGTATTTACTAGTGTCATCCTCTAGTGCAGGATAGTATGTCTTGAGCTCAGCAAAGCCCACTGATGGGTCAAACAGGTGACTGACCAACATACTCATGATCACTGATGATTCTGTCATCGTCTGTGAAATAAAACATACAAAATGAGCCTTCGCATGAGAAAACCAACAATTTGCATATGCGAAAACAAAGACGCAGATCAGCTGTGCAGTATCTGCACAGATGATCAGCGCCTTTGTTTTCGCCACAAGGATAGTACAATTCCTCTTCTACTTATATCCAAAGTTTCAAGCTTCTAGCTTTATTCTGTGACTGTGCAGCCTGGTTTGTGTCGGACCTAGACGGAAACCCAAATTGTTGGTTTTCTAATGCACAGGCTCAAATAATAATTGAGCCTTGGTCAGCTTTACTCAACAGCCTCCATCTGCTGATTGACCTGGATTACAAGAAAACCTGTGACTCTCTACCAAGGTCTGACAATAATTGTGCAGCCTGATAAAAGGCACTTTGTTAAATAACTAATGGATCAATATGTGTTGCAAAAGGAAACAAATTAAACTAAGTACAATGTAGTTAGAAACGAGATGAAAATCCAGACAATTTTTCTACTTTCGTTTTTAATGATAGAAAAAAAAACAACAACAAAATAATATGTCCTTCTTTGGGCAACCTCACAACAGTAGATATTTGCTCCTTCTACATATTCATATACAATTCTGATAATATAACTAGAGCTGCATACAAAATCCATAATCAGTTCGAAATAGTTGAAATGCAACCTATGTTAAGCCACCTCATCGAAGTAAAATGAGGTATTGAAGTAGGGCGAAGTGAAGGCAGTCTGGTGATGGTTAGCCAATTTATCTACCACAGTTCATGAGTGAAAACCAAAATCTTGAGCATTCAAGATCTAGGAAGAAGAGTAGTTGTTCTCTAAATTTATTAAGCTTTTCCAGATGATAAACAGTTTTTCTCATATTCATGCAGACTTGGAAGATTAAAATCATACCTAGATATTGCCTTTAAAAGTAGATGTTAAATTCAATCATAGACCGTTTTGTAAAAATAAGACATTTTTCTTAGCATTTCTACTGTTAATTTCTTCCTGCAGAAAGAAAGGCTGACTTGACTTTTGGATTTGGGAAAAAAATGCACATAGCTGCCACATAGCTGCACATATTAGAGTTCTAAGTGAATCTGATCAGAACACTTGTTTTGTAGTTAGTCTCATAATGCTCCTGGGATGCACAAATAATATTCTTATTTGAGGCACTTTTTCAGAGTTCATTAAATCGAAATGTTCTGTAATAAATTAGTTTACCACAGTGTCTTCGCCATTCTCAGCCTCATACACCAGCACAGGAACTTTCTTGTACTCGGAGAACTTGAGCTGTTTCTTGGTGACAGAGTTAACCTCCACCGTCTTGTAGGGGAATCCATAGTAGTCGAGGGCGGCCCTCACTTTACAACAGAATGGACAGGACTGGAACTGGTACAGTGTTAGTTTGATATCTCTGCTGTCCCCTACCCCTTGAGTCTGAAACACACATTTATCTTTCAGGTTTTACATTATCCAGTTGAATTTTATTTTTATATTTTTACCTTTTGCTCCAAACATAGATAGTTGGTCAGGGGCTTCTCCAGTTTTTCAGATGAGTCTTTGAACTGAGGGCCCATCTCCATATGACCATAGCTGTTGAGTAGAATGTAAAACAGATTATACATGAAACCACTACATAAAACACCATTTTCCCTTATTTTGGGTCCCATGCGTTCTGGCTATGAGAAGTAATGGAGTGCTGTAACCTCGAGCAAGAGCTTATTAGACGTCTAATGTGCTACTTGCCACAGAAAAAGCTTATTACCTACAGACTGACCATTTGGTTACCGGTTACTTAAGTTCATTAATTTTTGTGTGACATTTATTTTGCAAAATGTTTATTTTCAAATTATTAGTTAGTTCATGAACTCGTGGGCTAGTACTCCTGCAGTCAATAAAGTGTTTAGTTATTCTTTATTAGCGAGAACTCCACCCCCCACCCCCCACCCCGCGGAAACAAATCATGCATATTAGCATAATTCAGTTCTAACATTACATACTTCCGAATTTACAGGTGACTAAGCCCAGGAAATTTCGTTCTTTCAAACCATTTGTAATGTGTGCAAAAACCAAAGTATATATGCACCACTTACTATTTCCACAAACTACCGAGTCTATCATTTGCATATCTATTTATAGCACACAGTTACACTACTTCACTCTGCAAGAAGACACGCCACGAGTCTTGGCCTAAGGACTACAATGGTATGGCATCTTGTAATGGGGTACCAGATCAGCCATGGTGTGCATTAAGTATATCAATTCCCCGGCTAACACCTATCGTCAGTCCAACATTTTCTACTCTGGAGTCAGTCAAATGTTATATACTTACCATATTATAACGGACAGCGAATCCAATTTGTGTAAAACCTGACTGGAAACCACACATGCAAAACTCCCCCCAAGAAACAGCATTTTTCTCGTCAATGTCTTGACTATACCCTAAATACAGTATGTCAAGTACAAAGTACATGTAATAATCTTCTAGACCAATAATTACTTAATTGAGTTGTTATAAGTGCCGTACGACTAGCCAATCCCTATAGGAAACGCTAATCGTACAGAGCCTTATCTTTAGCCTGTATTGGCTAGGGATACGCACCCGTATCTTTAGCCCATATTGGCTAGGGATATGGGGCCTTATCTCTAGCCACTGCCTTTTTGTTTTGTTTTCTTGTTACTAACTTACCTACAGGTAATGGGAATAAGCTTAGGACATATCATACTTTTAAGACTTCATACAGTCTTGAAAACTATTTATTATCTAGTAGTAATTCAAAAACAGAAATACACACATTTGCAAAAATTCGAATAAGTAGTCATAAATTACATATAGAAGAAGGTAGACACAGAAAATTGTCACTGCAAGAGAGAATATGTCAGCTCTGTAAAGTAGAGGTTGAAGATGAAAAGCATTTTGTGATGTATTGTTCAAAGCTGGAGGCCTGTAGAAAACCCTTCTTTGGCAAAGTGAATGATATATGCCCAATGTTCAATTCAATGGACACTTCTGATAAGTTTAAGTTTATTATGAAAAGTAAAGATTATGATTTAAATGTACTATGTGTGTCATTTATATCTGAGCTATATAATGAAAGAAACATGCTGGTAAATTGTTGAAGAAGAATATTTAAGATAACTTAGTTGTGTCAGAACAGATTTTCATAGTATCATTGATTGAATTGATACGTGTATTTGATTAATTTCTGAAAAATCAGTGTTCCACTTTTGTGTACATCAAAGCGGTATGTATTAGCATGTAGAGTGTTTGGTGTACTCGTACTCGTGGTACACTTGGATAACATATAATATGTTATCTAAGTGTGCTACGGGTACCTTGGACATTTTGAATGTTAATACATGTTGCTTTGATTAACACGTAAAATATTAAGTATTCTTGTGTGTAATACACTTAGATAACCCAAGAATTTGCTCTACATGTATATATGTACTGTATTGTATATGGTGACAATCCTGTCATTGGATTTTATACCAATAAAATGATTTGATTTGATTTGATTTGATTTGTTACTCCCATCAATCAATTTCTGATTATTCTTGGGAGGTGTACATTGTACACACCGGAGTGTTGTTTTGTTTTGTTTTCCTGTTACTCCCATCAATCAATTTCTGATTATTCTTGGGAGGTGTACATTGTACATCCGGTGTGTTTGCAGGATGAGCCTACATGCATGAGGATAGAACCTGTGTAGGGATCTTTAAACTGCACAGGGGATGACTGTCCCTGCACAGGGGGCCTCCAGTTAACGTCCCGATCCGAAGGACGGCGCACTGTATCATGTCATTCCTGCAAATGACACGAAGGGAAGCAAGTTCAGACCAACAAATTTTCCTCGCCGCTGACGGGGATCGAACCCGGGACCTCTAGCACAAGAAGCCAGTGCGCTAACCACTCGGCTATCTCGCTTCCTTTGTTTGCACGATGAGCCTACATGCATGAGGATAGTAGAACCTGTGTAGGGATCTCTGCGCAGGGGATGAATGTCCCTGCGCTTCATGTCCCCATCTGAAGGGACGTTAATTCTATTATTCTGAATTATAAAACATGCATATGACATATTCTCGTAATCTTACAGCATGTGTCACTGGCTGTTCTGCAGCTTTCACAGATTTCCATATAGATTTGGCCACGAAAACTGATGACACGCCTAAAACTCCTGCAAGAACTCCAACATGTCTGAATTTGTGAGAATGAAATGAACCGCCTTTAATTGTATTGTTTGCGAAGCTTGAATTCATGCAAATTATTTTGTCAGATTGTTTTTGAAATTTGAGGAAATGCCTGTGAAACAGATAAAAATATTTTTGTCTGCAGGGGGCTGCCATTTTTTATGTAACAGGCCGCAATGACCCACACAATTTTTTATTTCTGAAGAATAAAATGCTCATCAAATATGATAAATTTATCATTTTTTAAAAGTTAATACATCAAAGTTTCATGAAAATAATTATTCATATTTTTAATAACTATTTTCGCTGTTTAAATGAATAAAAATGTGTTGCGCATCATGTTATTTTACTTCCGGGTCACAGTTTGACATCTGTCTCATGCAATCCACGCTGCTTTCAGGCAATTTTTATCAATATTTTCACAAAAATAACATCATTCTCCTTATCTCTGGCTAAGTATAAAACATCCAGATTGTGTCCCAAAACGAACAGACTAAACTGACAAAATGTCAGAAACATCAGAAGCAAACTGCAACTCAAAACCCCCAGCCAGTGAGGGTGGGGGTGCTGAAGCTGGGGATGGAGATGAAGGTCTGCCAAGAGTAAAATCCGAGAAAGAACTCGCTAAGGAGAAGAAAAGACTTGAGAAACTCGAGAAATTCAAGGCGAAACAGGAGAAGAAAGAAAAAGAGGCTGCGGAGAAGGGGAATAAAGATGAGGTAATGCATTGATAATCTAAGACAGTCATTTGTAAACTAGCAGGGACTTAGTTTGCAGGGTCAGCTTTAAAACAAAATTATGATGCACTATGGTTTATTATTTTAAGCCATAGAAGCCTCTGAGGCACAGTGGTTATGTCACTTGCCTTCATACATGTGATACATCTGAGAAGCAAAATAGGGAGATTTACTTTTCAAAATAGAGAGAATGATTAAACAAAAGAAATTCTTGATTTCAAATAGAGAGATCTAAAATTTGAAATAGGGAGATGTATAAGTTATATAGGGAAATTTTGAAATTCCAAATAGGGAGATTTGCTCAAAAATAGGGAGATCCCTCCGAATTAGGGAGATATCACATGTATGCTAGCCTTGAAAAACAGGGGTCTGGGTTTCAATCCGGGGCTCTTCTGTCTGTAGGCTAAACTGTGGTCGCATCTCCATATGACCTTAGCTAATGGTGGGACATTTAACCACAGTCAAACCAAACAGACCAATGTCAAACCATCCAATATATTATATTTTTCTTTATACTGCTGGCCAGCCAAAACTACCAGGCTTGGGAACAGACCTTTGGGAAAACCGGAAAATAGCCAGAATTTGAAATTTGCACAGTCTTGGAATTGCAATGGAACTAGTATAGAACAACATGTACCTGGGCTTTGTGTTATGTATTATAAGAGGACAGTGTAATGTAGAAGAAAAAAGACTGCTGGGGGGAAAACAACTGTGGTTAAGCCAAATGAGACTGTACTTTCAATTTCAATGCATGGCTTTAGCAATGGTTTTTCGACAAAAGTTAAAAGTCATTCTTATAATTCCTTGGTGCTTGGGGGTGGGGTGGGGGGGGTTACTAATGACTAGTGCATTATTAATTTATAACCCCAGACCCTAGCCGGGCAACTAGTTGTTTACTGTTGGTTTAATTGGTTGTTACAGAAGAAGAAAAAGCCAGAGAAGAAAACTACTGCAGCAACATATGATATACCTACACCCAAGGGAGAGAAGAAAGGTAAGCTAAGCAGAACGTTTCATTATGAAAACATGCCTATGCAACATACAGATATTTTTCCAGCTGTAAAAAAATGAAAATTTCAGTGGGAAAAAAATGATAAATTTAATATAAATGTACAAGACTTTGATTGTGGGTACATGTTAGAACAGCCTGGTCTAACAAGTACCCACAATTTATGTTTTGGGTCCAAATCAAGAAAAATAGGTTACCTCTGTAAACCCCAGTTCTACTATGTAAATGTGGGGTATAAGGGTATTATATTTCAGGGTCATGTTATCCTGACCTCTAGTGCTTTGTTTACACATTTTCTCATGGAGCGGTCATCAAGAAAAGTCATCAGACTTGTAAAGATGCTGGAATGTATTTTCCTTGTCTGGTGTTTGTTCAAAACATGTTTCTCCATTTTGCTGGTTTTGGTTAATGTTTCTTGCTGATTTAGGTGAATATTTAATCTCTTTTTCATGTAAAACATGCATTGATAGATCTTACTGAGCACTAAGATGAAGTTGATGTGATCCATTTTTGAATGTATATTACATGTTTACTAGGAAGTTGAATGTTTCTTTAACCCATATTTGACAAATGGATTTTCTCATCATAATCATTTGGGTGAGTCCACTCTCATTGTTAGGGGCGTCAGGAGTGATTTTTAAATTTTATTCAATTTTTGGATGAAAATTTTCAAAGCAAATAGAATAGCCCCAGATGGGACGCAGCGTTCTGCGGCGTCGCATCTGGGGCTATTCTGTTTGCCTATGTCCCATAAAAGGGACGCTAGGCTTAAATGAGTTAAAATGGAAATTTTTAGACTATTGGTAAAACCGTGAGTTCATTATTTTTTAGGTATTAATAATAACAGACAGGATTTGAGCCATGTCATGAGAAAATCAACAATATGTTTTTTCCGACCAGGTCTGACACAAATCGGCCTGTACAAGCACAGAAGATGGCTAGAGGCTGGAAATTTTGGATTTAGAAGTAAAGAAATTGTACTTTCCGTGCAGAGAAAATAAAGGCGCTGATCAGCTTCACAGTCACTGCGAAGCTGATCTGCGCCTTTGGTTTCGCATATGCAGATTGTTGTTTTTCTCATGAGGTGGCTCATATGTCACTAATATTACTCATCTTGTTTGATTCTTTCAGATACAAAATGTCCAATGCCAGATGCCTACAGTCCTGCCTATGTAGAGGCTGCATGGTATGACTGGTGGGTGACGTCTGGTTTCTTCAAACCTGAATACTACGTAAGTGTAACAATTTTAAGTTGAACATCTTCGTTAACCCATACAAGCCTGGGCCCAGTTGTTCAAAATTAACGACATTGTTATTTACCGATACGTTAAAATTTCAAACATGAATATTACAAATACATTGTTATTTTTTGTTGATAAAATGTGAGAATCAAATACATTGTTATTTTTTGTTGAAAAAATGTGAGAATCCTTTGCAATGCAAAGGATTCTCTCATTTTATCAAGAAAAAATGACAGTGTATTTGCATATATAGTTGGCATTTACTTAACAAGTTGAGGTCTTAACGATGATGTTAAGCTAACAAAAATTTGAACAACTGGCCCCTGGCGTCCTTTTTGTGGGACATAGGCAAACAGAATAGCCCCAGATGTGACTCCACAGAACACATAGAGGAATTTCATGGAAAAATGGAATAAAAATTCAAATTCACTCCAAACACCCCTAAAATTGACAATGGATAAATGATAATAATGGGAAAATCGATTCGTCAAAAATGGGTTAAAGCTTGCATTGTTGAACTCAGCTGTGAAATTTAAATGATCCTCTGTCAGCCGTTTTGTGGCAAACAGAAAAGGTCTTGGTCAAAACAGTGCAATCTGATCCGGTTCATCCAAAACATAACTTCATCATGATGACTATTTGAGCCGCATTGTTTGAAAACCAACAATGTGATTTACAGATATGTCTGACACAAACCGAGCTGTACAAGCACAGAAGATGGCTATAGGCTGGAAATTTTAGATTTAGAAAGAAGACAAATTGTACATGTACTATCTGTGTAGCAAAAACAAAGGCACTGATCAGTGATCAGCTTCGCAGTTACTGCAAAGCTGATCTGCGCCATTGTTTTCACCTATGCAAAATTTTGGTTTTCTCATGACAACTATTTTTTCTTCAGGATGGTAACTATAACAACCCCAACAGGGAGACATTTATGATGGTGATACCACCCCCAAATGTTACAGGATCTCTTCACTTAGGTCATGGTCTTACAAATGCTGTAGAAGACACTATTACTAGATGGTAAGGCAGTTTACTTAACCAGACTTTAGTTTTTAGGAGACATTTATGATGGTGATACCACCCCCAAATGTTACAGGATCTCTTCACTTAGGTCATGGTCTTACACACTATTACTAGATGGTAAGGCAGTTTACTTAACCAGACTTTAGTTTTTAGGAGACATTTATGATGGCAAGACAGTTAACCTAACTAGACATTAGCTCTTTAGGAAACCTGGTCCCAAGGCTATAATTAAAATATTTTTCATGCTTAACTCAGCTGAGACCAAAATTTATCCTGCTCATAAATGTTAAAATGCCAACAATTGTTGGCACTTTAACATTTATGAGCAGGATAAATTACTAGATTTTGAGTTTTGAACCTGAATTTTCCACTTATTTTGACTATTTCAGCATTTATGAGCAGTTGAAATTTCATGCTCAGCTTAGCTGAGCTTGAAAAAAAGTTGTATAACCTCGGGGCCTGGGCATGTAAGCTTGATTGGTATCATGAGCCGCATCATGAGAAAACCAACAATGTGGTTTCTGAACAGGTTCGACACAAACCGAGCTGTACAAGCACACAAAAGATGGCTAGAGGTAATTTTAGATATAGGTTAGTTGTATAAACTCGGGGCCTGGGCATGTAAGCTTGATTGGTATCATGAGCCGCATCATGAGAAAACCAATGATGTGGTTTCTGAACAGGTTCGACACAAACCGAGCTATAAAAGCACACAAAAGATGGCTAGAGGCTGGTAATTTTAGATTTAGAAAGAGAAATTGTACTACCCGTGTAGCGAAAACGAAGGCGTCAATCAGCTTCACAGTTACTGCGAAGCTGATCTGGGCCTTTGTTTTTGCATATGCAATTTTCTCATGACGCAGCTCCAATGTCCTATCTGTTGTGAAGCAGACCTGAAACCAATACCCAAGTCCGGCATATATTTTATGACGACTTTGTGGTGAAAATGTTACTACAGCCGTTCTGTTTTTCATTTTTCATATACAGTCATCATTCATCAGTTAAGTATTAATGAATAACAAGTATGTTATCTCTTTGTAAAACATATTATTTGAGCCTGTGTGTGAGAAAAACAACAATTTGGGTTTACGACCAGGTCTGACACTAACCGGCATGTACGGTCACAGGAGCAGGCTAGAAGCTTGAAATTTTGGCTTGAAGAAGAAGAGGAATTGTACTATCGGAGTAGCGAAAACAAAGGCGCAGATCAGCTTCTCGGGAACCGCGAAGCTGATCTGCGCCTTTATTTTCGCATATGCAAATTGTTGGTTTTCCCATACACAGGCTCATTTGTCTCTGTTCAACAGGCACCGAATGAATGGCAAAACTGTACTATGGAACCCAGGCTGTGATCATGCAGGTATCGCCACTCAAGTCGTAGTCGAGAAAAAACTCTGGAAGGAGCAGAAGCTTTCAAGGCATGATCTGGGTCGCGAGAAGTTTGTCGAACATGTTTGGCAATGGAAACAGCAATACGGAGATAGGATCTATAATCAGTTGCGACGGCTGGGAGGGTCGTACGATTGGGACAGAGCCTGCTTCACAATGGAACCGGTAAGTTTATGGTCCGACATTAAGAATATCCTAGATTGTTTCAAAGCATATTAATGTCAGTGTCCTTGAATGGTGGCATATTGGTAGGCTGTGGTACCTGGCCCCTAGGTTATAAATCTTTTTTCATGCTCTACTCAGCTGAGCATAAAATTTGAACTGCTCATAAATGCTAAAGAATAACCCAAATAAATTGAAATTTCAGGTTTAAATCATCAAATCCTGTAATTTATCCTGCTAATAAATGTTAAAATGCCAACAATTGTTGACATTTTAACATTTATGAGCAGGATAAATCTTTTAGTCTCAGTTGAGCTGAGCATGAAAAACATTTTATAATCTTGGGACCTGGAAGGAGAGGTCAGAATCTGACTCTTTTAGCAAGACACATAAACTTATCATGTATTGTTCACCACTGTACAAACAAACAAACATCTGAATTACATGTAAACAATCAGGAGTGGTTTCCTATAAACAAAATATTTCATAAGAGAATCTCAATTATTTTCTACTTAAATCGAAATAACCTGCTTATGCCTTAGCTATCATTTGAGTTTTCTGCTACTTTTCAGAAATTATATCGAGCAGTAACAGAAGCATTTGTCCGACTCCATGAGAAAGGTCTGATCTACAGAAGTGTACGACTTGTCAACTGGTCGTGTACCCTAAACTCGGCCATTTCAGATATAGAGGTGGGTGTCTTATTAGCTCACCTGAGCCGAAGGCTCACAGGTGAGCTTATAGGATAGACAGGCATCCGTCGTCGTCCGTCCGTCCGTCATCCGTCGTCCATCCACAATTTCAAAGAAGAATATTTCTGAGGCTAGTAGGCCGATCTTGATCAAATTTAATGTGAACCATAATTGGGTTGGGGGATTGATGGCATTAGGTTTTGGAGCAGATTGTATCAAAATTGTGGTTTCCATGGCAACAGATAGGTCCCATAGACTTACAATGGGAAAAACTAAAAAAATCTTCTCTGAAACCACTAGGCCCACAGCTTTGATATTTGGTATGTAGCAATGGCTAATGGTCCTCTACATAAATTGTGCCATTCATGCCCCTGGGGTCAAATTTGGCCACGCCCCGGGGGGTCGATAGTCTCCATAGACTTACTATGGGAAAAAAATTAAAAAATCTTCTTCTCTGAAACCACAGGGCCCACAGCTTTGATATTTGGTATGTGGCAATGGCTAATGGTCCTCTACATAAATTATGCCAGCCATGCCCCTGGGGTCAAATTTGGCCACGCCCCGGGGGTGGATAGTTTCCATAGACTTACAATTGGAAAAACTAAAAAAATCTTCTTCTCTGAAACCACTAGGCCCACAGCTTTGATATTTGGTATGTAGCAACGGCTAATGGTCCTCTACATAAATTGTGCCATTCATGCCCCTGGGGTCAAATTTGGCCACGCTCCGGGGTTGATAGTCTCCTGAGACTTACTATGGGAAAAAAAAACAAAACATCTTCTTCTCTGAAACCACAGGGCCCACAGCTTTGATATTTTGTAGGTGGCAATGGCTAATGGTCCTCTACATAAATTGTGCCATTCATGCCCCTGGGGTCAAATTTGGCCACGCCCCGGGGGTTGATAGTCTCCATAGACCTACAATAGGAAAAAAACTAAAAAAATCTTCTTCTCTGAAACCACTAGGCCAACAGCTTTGATATTTGGTATGTAGCAATGGCTAATGGTCCTCTACATAAATTGTGCCATTCATGCCCCTGGGGTCAAATTTGGCCACGCCCTGGGGGTTGATAGTCTCCATAGTCTTACTATGGGAAAAAAATTAGAAAATCTTCTTCTCTGAAACCACAGGGCCCACAGCTTTGATATTTTGTATGTGGCAATGGCTAATGGTCCTCTACATAAATTGTGCCAATCATGTCCCCGGGGTCAAATTTGGCCACGCCCCGTGGGTCGATAATCTCCATAGACCTACAATAGGAAAAACTAAAAAAATCTTCTTCTCTGAAACCACAAGGCCCACAGCTTTGATATTTGGTATGTAGCAATGGCTAATGGTCCTCTACATAAATTGTGCCATTCATGCCCCTGGGGTCAAATTTGGCCACGCCCCGGGGGTTGATAGTCTCCATAGACTTACTATGGGAAAAAAATTAAAAAATCTTCTTCTCTGAAACCACTAGGCCCACAGCTTTGATATTTGGTATGTAGCAATGGCTAATGGTCCTCTACATAAATTGTGCCAGCCATGCCCCTGGGGTCAAATTTGGCCAGGCCCCGGAGGTTGATAGTCTCAATAGACGTGCTATGGGAAAAAAATTTCAAAAATCTTCTTCTCTGAAACCACAGGGCACACAGCTTTGATATTTTGTATGTGGCAATGGCTTATGGTCCTCTACATAAATTGTGCCAGCCATGCCCCTGGGGTCAAATTTGGCCACGCCCCGGGGGTAGATAGTCTCCATAGACTTACAATGGGAAAAACTAACAAAAATCTTCTTCTTTGAAACCAAAAGGCCCAGAGCTTCCATATTTTGTATGTAGCAATGTTTGGTAGTCCCCATTATAAATTGTGCCAGTCATGCCCCTGGGTCAAATTTGGCCATGCCCCGGGGGTCAATAGTGTCCATGCATAGACTTTCATTGGTCGATTCTCAATTAATTTAAATCTCATGAGCTTACAATGTGATAATCTCTCAGGTGAGCTACAGGACCAATGGTCCTCTAGTATAAATGAGCCGCGTCATGAGAAAACCAACATTTTGCATTTGCGAAAACAAAGGCGCAGATCAGCTTCGCAGTAACTGCGAAGCTGGCTGATGAGCACCTTTGTTTTCGCTACATGGATGGTACAATTCCTCTACTCTCTAAATCCAAAATTTTAAGTCCCTAGCCTTCTTCTGTGCTTGTACAGCTCGGTTTGTGTTGTTTGGAAACCACATTGTTGGTTTTCTCATGACGTGGCTCAGATATTGCAGAGATTCAAATACAAGTTGGAGAGTGTGGTACCCTATTGGTAGAGCTCCAGACTTTAAATTGAAAGTTGGGGTTTGGACACCTCTGGTGCTGAATTGTATGCTCTTTAGAGACACTTACTGCCCATAGTACAGTATGTGTACTGGTTAATACCCAGGATAAAGCTAGTATGTCCAGACAAATTGAAAACTGCTTACAGATAGCGCTGTTTTTTAATCACTTGATCATCTCACTGCTGTCTCTGGTGTGGGGTTTGAGCCCTGCTCTGGCCACATGTGAAACAAGCCAAGTTCTGCTTCCAACACAAAAGGGGCTGTACATTTTCAGATAAAGGATATTTTTGGTCTAACAAGAGGAGTGATCATGCTTGTGCGGTGAAAACAAAAGCTTTGATCAGCTATTCAGTTGTGCCTTTGTTTTCGCATGGGCAAAATTCTCATGTGGTTTTCTCATGACGCAGCTCACTCATCCTCAGTGATAAAATGTCATAATGTGACTTGTATTGATGGATGAAAATGAACGACTGATCAGCCTTTGCAGTGATTAGAAGTTTTCCTTATGGAAAGTACTTAAAGTAGATTTTTTTGGTGAGTCTATAATGTAAACAAACACCATATTATTAGCTCACCTGAGCCAAAGGCTCACAGGTGAGCTTATAGGATAGGCAGGCATCCGTCGTCCGTCGTCGTCCGTCGTCCGTCCGTCCACAATTTCAAATAAGAATATTTCTGAAGCTAGTAGGCCAATCTTGATCAAATTTAATGTGAACCATAATTGGGTTGGGGGATTGATGGCATTTGGTTTTGGAGCAGATTGTATCAAAATTGTGGTTTCCATGGCAACAGATAGGTCCCATAGACTTACAATGGGAAAAACTAAAAAAATCTTCTTCTCTGAAACCACTAGGCCCACAGCTTTGATATTTGGTATGTAGCAATGGCTAATGGTCCTCTACATAAATTGTGCCATTCATGCCCCTGGGGTCAAATTTGGCCACGCCCCGGGGGTCGATAGTCTCCATAGACTTACTATGGGAAAAAAATTCAAACATCTTCTCTGAAACCACAGGGCCCACAGCTTTGATATTTGGTATGTGGCAATGGCTAATGGTCCTCTACATAAATTGTGCCAGCCATGCCCCTGGGGTCAAATTTGGCCACGCCCCGGGGGTGGATAGTTTCCATAGACTTACAATTGGAAAAACTAAAAAAATCTTCTTCTCTGAAACCACAAGGCCCAGAGCTACAATATTTTGTATGTAGCAATGTGTGGTAGTCCCCATTATAAATTGTGCCAATCATGGCCCTGGGGTCTAATTTGGCCCCGCCCCGGGGGTTGATAGTCTCCATAGACTTACTATGGGAAAAAAATTAAAACATCTTCTTCTCTGAAACCACAGGGCCCACAGCTTTGATATTATGTAGGTGGCAATGGCTAATGGTCCTCTACATAAATTGTGCCAATCATGCCCCTGGGGTCAAATTTGGCCACGCCCCGGGGGTCGATAGTCTCCATAGACCTACAATAGGAAAAAAACTTAAAAAAATCTTCTTCTCTGAAACCACTAGGCCAACAGCTTTGATATTTGGTATGTAGCAATGGCTAATGGTCCTCTACATAAATTGTGCCATTCATGCCCCTGGGGTCAAATTTGGCCCCGCCCCGGGGGTTGATAGTCTCCATAGACTAACTATGGGAAAAAAAAAAATCTTCTTCTCTGAAACCACTAGGCCCACAGCTTTGATATTTTGTATGTGGCAATGGCTAATGGTCCTCTACATAAATTGTGCCAATCATGTCCCCAGGGTCAAATTTGGCCACGCCCCGGGGGTCGATGTCTCCATAGACCTACAATAGGAAAAACTAAAAAAATCTTCTTCTCTGAAACCACTAGGCCCACAGCTTTGATATTTGGTTTGTAGCAATGGCTAATGGTCCTGTACATAAATTGTGCCATTCATGCCCCTGGGGTCAAATTTGGCCACGCCTCGGGGGCTGATAGTCTCCATAGACTTACTATGGGAAAAAAATTAAAAAATCTTCTTCTCTGAAACCACTAGGCCCACAGCTTTGATATTTTGTAGGTGGCAATGGCTAATGGTCCTCTACATAAATTGTGCCAATCATGCCCCTGGGGTCAAATTTGGCCACGCCCCGGGGGTCGATAGTCTCCATAGACCTACAATAGGAAAAAAACTTTAAAAAATCTTCTTCTCTGAAACCACTAGGCCAACAGCTTTGATATTTGGTATGTAGCAATGTTTGGTAGTCCCCATTATAAATTGTGCCAGTCATGCCCCTGGGTCAAATTTGGCCATGCCCCGGGGGTCAATAGTGTCCATGCATAGACTTTCATTGGTCGATTCTCAATTAATTTAAATCTCATGAGCTTACAATGTGATAATCTCTCAGGTGAGCTACAGGACCAATGGTCCTCTAGTTCATTTTCTTACAGTACTATTTAAATATATAGAAGGCAATCTTTATTAACATCAGTTCTCTGAGCAAACAGGATTTTTGCCTATGCAAAAACAAAGGCACGGATAAGCTGTGCAGTAACTACACAGCTGATCAGTCCCTTTGTTTTCACCTCATGGATAGTACAATGCCTCTTCTCCTTAAATCCAAAATTTCAAGTTTCTAGCTTTTGTCTGAGACTGTACCGGCCCAGTTTGTGTCAGTCCTATTCGGAAAACCTGGAGACAGGATTTTTTTGTGTCGCGGCTCATTTTAATCTGTAGTTCTAAGGCAACATTTATTTACATCAGTTGTCATTTTTTATAGGTAGACAAAAAGGAGTTAGAAGGTCGGACATTGTTAGCTGTACCAGGGTATGACGAGAAAGTAGAGTTTGGTGTACTCATCTCATTTGCATACAAAGTAGAAGACTCTGGTAAGCCCATAGCTGTACAGTTGTCACACTGTATTAGCGGCAATGTGGAACGTGAGATTTATTTTACAAAACTGCGTTCCCGACTGCCAAAAAAGGTGTTTAAGATTGCCGAAAAGCACGCGGTGGCAATTGAGTACGTTCCACATTGTCATTTTGGCAATCTGAAATGCCTTTTTATGGCAGTCCGGAACTCTTTTTGTATATCAAATTTGTTGTTTGAGATTGCCGCTAATATGGTGTGGTTGTGGTGATTAACCCTTGCTCTGTTGGCTTATTGACGGCTCAACCAAGATCAGATAACAATTTTAGATTTGTCAAGTGTTATGCGGTTGTGTAACAAATACTTCAACACTAAAATACTTAAGTTGAATTTCAGGATTTCAGGATCAAGTATCTCTCACTGGCTTAAAAAAGTCATAGGAATCTTGTAGCTGAATTTTACCATCCGCGGCACATGTAATTGCTTTGTCAAGAATATACACACCTTAGATTTTGATGTCAGATTGAAAATGACACATTGATGGACATTGCGTCCCTGAAAAACAATCTTGGCAGCTGTATTGAATATGTTCTGTTTTGTGAATTTGAGCAGTATTGTTAGGAACCCTGTATTGAATTTCTGAACAGGTTCAACACAAATTTGTCTACACAGCCACAGAATGTCATTATGTGGCTACAGGCTCGTGTGTTAGATTTTGGAAGAGAAAAGTTGTTTTTACAATGTGATAAATTAGCTTATGGGTCACTGTGTTTATTAGCTCACCTGAGCCGAAGGCTCTTCGGCTCACAGGTGAGCTCATAGTATACCCATGCTCTGGCGTCCGTCGTCATTGTCCGTCTTTCATCTCCTCAGAAACCGCTTGGCCAATCAAAGCCAAACTTCATATGGAGCATCCATAGGAAGAGGAAATGAAAGTTTGTATAAACGGTCCAGGTCACATGACCAAGATGGCCGCCATGGCTATAAATAGCAAAAACCTTTAAAAATCTTCTTCTCCAGAACCAGAAGGTCTATGATTTTGAAACATCAGGCAATGGAGCTCTACAAAGTTTGTATAAATCATGACCCTGGGATGACCTTGACCTTTTTTACCAATAGGTCAACGTAGGCCGCCCATGCATTTGAATGGGAAAAAATAGGAAAATTTCATTTAATGGCAAAAAATCTGCTAGGAATGAGCAAATGGACAGAAGATTTATGTTTATGAAAATATTTTGGGCCCAGAGAGTTGTCTGCCCCTGCTCTGGGGCTATATACATGTGTATGACCATAGTATTCAAACATCTTCTCTGAAACCACTTGGCAAATCAAAGCCAAACTTTATGTGGAGCATTCTTAGGAAGAGTGAATGAAAGTTTGTATAAATGGTCAAGGTCACATGACCAAGATGGCCGCCATGGCTATAAATAGCAAAAACCTTTAAACATCTTCATCTCCAGAACCAGAAGGCCTATGATTTTGAATCTTGGCATGAAGCATCAGGCAATGGAGCTCTACAAAGTATAAATCATGACCCTGGGATGACATTGACCTTTTTTTACGCAAGGTCAACTTAGGTTGCCCATGCAATTGAATGGGGAAAATTGTTATTGTCATTTGAAGGGCAAAACTTGCAGTAAATTGGCAAATGGACTGAATCTTTATGATTTAAAAAAGATATTGACTCCAGAGGTTGCTCTGACCCTGCCCTGGGGTTATATACATGTATATTACCATTCTAGTCAAACAAGTTAATTGGTATATATCTCAGGTCTCACGTGAGCGTTTACTGGACCATTGGTTCTCTGGTATATTCAAAAAGCAAGCGTGATCATAACATGGTTTATATACATGATTGATATTTTCAGATGAAGAAATTGTAGTAGCCACAACTCGTATTGAGACAATGTTAGGTGACACAGCTGTTTCCGTTCATCCCGACGATGAGAGATATAAGAAATTTCATGGGAAATATGTCAAACATCCCTTCATTGAGAGAAGATTGCCTATCGTCTGTGATGATTTTGTAGAAATGGGTTTTGGAACAGGTAAATATGACTTATAGTACATATTAATATTGCAATCAATTTCATGGCACTCAATGACCTTTAGAGTATAAGTTATGCTCGACATACAGAGCATTGAACAGTTCATACATATTTGAGCCGCATCGTGAGAAAACCGGATTTTTGCCTAGGCGAAAACAAAGGCGCAGATCAGCTTCGCGGTAACCGCGAAGCTGATCAGCGCCTTTGTTTTCGCTACTCGGATAGTATAATTCCTCTTCTACTCATAGCCAAAATTTCAAGATTCTAGCCTGCTTCTGTGCTTGTACAGCCTGGTTTGTGTCGGACCTGGTCGGAATCCCAAATTGTTGGTTTTCTCACGCACAGGCTCATTTGCAGTATTAAAAGGATTGTCAAAATTATGTTGAAAATGCAGTCCTATTTCACCCACACATCAAGCCAAAATGATTACATAGACACCAAGCTTTGTGTCTGTTTTTTTTCCAAACTGAATTGCTGAAATAACATTTAAACATTCACATTTGTTTACTAACTAAATAATAGATTTAACAAAGAATGTTTATCCTATATGTATATAAAAGGTCATTGAATGGCATCTATGATCAACATATGATATTGTTTATGCTTAATATAGCATTGAACTTACATGTTTTGAACAGGTGCTGTAAAGATAACCCCAGCTCATGACCCTAATGATTACGACTGTGGTGTCCGACACAACTTGCCTTTCATCACAATGATAGACGACAAAGGTTTCATCACGAAAGACTGTGGACAATTTGCGGGAATGAAACGATTCCATGCTAGAAAAGCTGTGTTAGAAGCATTGAAAGAGAAAGGACTATATCGTGGGACGGCAAATAACCCCATGGTTGTGCCGACGTGCAGTCGTTCTAAAGATGTGATAGAGCCGATGTTGAAGCCGCAGTGGTATGTTAGTATGAAAGAAATGGCGGCGAAGGCTGTAGAGGTTGTAAGAAATGGTTCGCTGAAGATTATTCCGGACATGCATGTAAAGACTTGGAACAACTGGTTAGAAAACTCAAGGTAGGCCTTTTATGTTTGTTTATTTGAGCCTGTGCATAAGAAAACCAACAATTTGGGTTTCCGACCAGGTCCCACACAAACCAGGCTGTGCAGTCACAGCATAAAGCTAGAAGCTTGAAACTTTGGATATAAGTAGAAGAGGAATAGTACTATCCATGTGGTGAAATCGAAGGTGCTGATCAGCTTCACGGTTTCTGCGAAGCTGATCTGCGTCTTTGTTTTCACCAATGCAAATTGTTGTGTTTTCACCAATGCAAATTGTTGGTTTTCTCGTACGAAGGCTCATTTGTTTGTTTTGAATTTTAACAGTAGTTGTTACTTCGGATTCTAGCCTGAAAAAATTACTATGATCAAAATGATTGTTTTAGCTGAGGGAGAATGTAAATAAAAAAAGAATTATTGCTTTTTTCAATTGAGTGAAAACACCCCCAGTTTGCCTGTAGGTAAAGTTTGCAAGTGTAAGAGTGTAAACTCTGTGTCACTGTGACAATTGATTGGAAATTTTACCCCAGTCTCTACTTCTATTTTTATCTGCAGTACTCTAGATCTATTTATAGAGTACTGACAACATCAATACACCAAAATAGACAATCAAAAATGGTGACAAGTAAACAGTTCAGTCAGTAGAGTTTCTTTGATGTTTGAATTATGCTTTACAAGTACATTTGATTTCTAACATGACCCAAATTGTTCTAGTGTAAATTTTATGAAAAGTGTCAGGTAATTATTTTATCTAGATTGTAAACTTTCATACCTCTTACATGGTTTCAAAAGACCAGTGCAATTATTATATATTTGCAACTTATCAATCAAAATTGACAAGTTATTTAACCTGATGGCATGCACAATTTTATTTATTCAGTTTTTGAATTAGCTCAATAAGGTGTTGACTGAGACCAAACACTTCAAATGCAAACCAGACAGTTTGTAGGATTTCAAAGATTGTTATCTTAATTATACATTATCCAAGTATGAATGGTGTTATGGATTGTCAAATTGTTGACCAACCAAGATAAAAAGAAAACAATCAAAGACAGACGAGAACAATTGCTTGAAACATCAACTGTGAAAACAGTCTTCCCCTGATCAGTGTCTTTGCTTTCGCTATGTACAGCGAAGTAAATATCCTCTACCTATCTAAATGCAAAATTCCCAGCCTCTAGCCATCTTTGCTTTTAGTCAATTTCTGTATTGAGAAAGCTAGTTTAAATGTAATTTGGTTTATAAAGATCTTGTATGATTTGCTGACGCATACATGTAATAAAACATAATGGTTTGATCCTTTGGAAGCAGTAAAACATTCAAAGTGAGATAGTTTTGGTATTAAATGAACCCTCATGAACATGGAAAGAAACGGCGAACAACTTCTTCAGACAGATATATAGATGGTAAAACAAGTTGGCTTCTTTAAAAAGAAACCAATGAAAAGGTCAGCAGCCGTATGTTATAAGAGATTCCTTTTGCTCTAGATTTCAGTGTTGTTGATTCTCTGGTTTTTCATTAATTTCGATTCTAATACATGAATGTCGTTTCTTGTTATGAACGCTTGACCAGTGTGTGTATCTGTCACTCAAGGCATTGACCAAAATTTCTGATGTTATGGAACCAAAGCCAATACTAAAGGGAACACGATTATGTACAATCAATATGTCGATGAGTAGAAAACCATTTTGCAGTGCAGTCAATTTGTGACAGAGTTCTGAATTTTGAGAGCAGCCACACTACCAGAAACAGACCCATGGGACCGATGTGATGGACTAAAAGTCAGCCATATAGAGTTCCTATAGTTTCCCTCGTCAGGGTATCTACGATCTAAACCTAGATGCGCTATGATAAGCAGTCACCACGATCGAGACTGCTTGCTAGCTTTTACCGCTATTTGACGGGGAGTGTCAAAAATGGATAAATTTAATTGATTGCGATTGTCTAGTCAGTATAGACGGGTTCACTAGTTTTTATTAAGCGCTTTATGTGACAACACGCGTAATTGAGAGAGAGCAGTCGATCATGGGTAGAATTTTCTTCATATTCAAAGTAAACACTGTGGAAAAGGTCCTGAGGGACCTTTTCCAATAATATATGCAATCTTTCAACAGTTACACTGCTACACTGTGTTTGTTGCCTAACTTCCTGCAGTCCGGATCAGGCAGGGTTTGTCATCTCACGGAGAATGTGATCCCAGTACACTCTGTCAACATCGCATGTCCCATCAGGGATGTCTTAATTTAGGAATGAAAGTTTGTTTCCCAGTTGTGCGTAAAAATCTTTTGAAGTAGGCACCAAAACCAGGGAATACAAAGACCGCACATTCATTTAAATAGCAATGAGCTCATCCCTTTTGTTGTTTCTTTTTCTTTTTCTCTCTATCAAACGTTAAATTTGCGCTAACAAAAATTGAATTAAATGAGTGCACATCTTGATAATCATTCCCATGCAGCATGCATGACAGAACTGTCTGGATCTACCAGGTATTAAACAGAGGAGGCACACGACTTATTACAATGCAAAACACGCTTAATTCACAATGACAATTTTCAAAATTTCATCACAAGGAATTTTGGGTCAATAGATCAAGTGTCACCAATTTAAACATCAAACTTAAATGTTTTGGTCCACCCACTGTGCTGTTCAAAAGAGATTTGTCATGATAAATAAATTACCTTGTAAATCTACAGCTATACATACCATATGGTTAATTTGCAATTATTTAAGGAAGAGGATTCATAAAGTGAAATAATGATAAACCTTGCCACTGAATGAACTAACTGCACCATTCATAATAATTATGGGCTATTTCAACACCTTTTCATGTGACCAGCTCTAAGGACAAATGACCTTTGCTAAAAGTTTGCCTTTGAATATATTTCCTCTCATGTCTGAGCAAAGACCCCTTTTTTTTTAAAAAAAAAAAACAACAACATCTGTTCACTTAATACACAATTGTCAGATTCTTGCCAGCTGAACATAAAGGATATTGTTATAATATTACGTCAGAGAAGAGCTCTGTCAATTACAAGGCTGCACAAAGGGGTCTCAATTTTAAAATATTGTAGTGACATGATATTTTTTGTGCGTTTAGTCTTTTAAAGCGCAATATTATTCAATAACATGCTGAGCGTGTGACTTAGGCAGCACACAGCAAAACAGCAATCCAGCACATTGAGGGATTTCACTTTCAACAGGAAAATTTTGGACAGAAGTTTCAGATGTTTTAATTTGCAATCAGATGGACTTTTTTGCATCTTTTTGTCTTCAGTAATAAACTAAACAGTGAACAAAATCAACTATAAATGTGCAGACAGACGTTTTATGGTAGGTGGCAGGTTTTTTTGTTTGTTTGTTTGAATTGATGCTTAACCTCCAAGTCAACAGCTAATGGTCATGTCGGGATGCTGCCCCCATTTTATGGAACTTTTACCAGAAATTAGACTGCCATGGCATCCAAAAATTGCTTCGAATATAATTACCCAACTAAACCAACACGCCATAATGTATAGATAGTTTGACATGAACCACTTTTCCTGGGCAGGCTCAGACCTGAGCGGTTAACCAGTTATCAGATGGTCAGTCAGTAGCAAAGAAGCTTTGCCTGGAGGCAAAAGCAGCCCATCTATTTCTTTAGGCACCAATGGGCGGGGGCCGATATTCACACCCGACCATGATGGAATCCTTCTTTTTAGTTGTTGTTTTGTTTGTTTGATTGTTGTTGTTGTTGTTTTTTTTACATATTTTGTCTGTCCTTTGCTGCATTATTTACATGTACATGATATGATTAGATTCATAAATGTGCTGTCATGGGGAAAAAAAAAGAAAAAATATCAAAGGGAACTTTTGATGTCATCAGAAAGTCGTACTTGTTGGTCTTTTTTACAAGCATACCATGTTTCTTGAGTAGGAAGCATTAGAAATTAAGATCCTTGGAAACGATTATCTAAGCACATTTCAAGGATGTTTGATGTTCGAACTGGTAGGGAGTATAGACTAATTGGTCATTTACCGTAACTTTACTAGAACTGGAATCTTCCATGTTGCAGTGGCTAAGTCGCTAGCCTTGTAAACCAGAGGTCGCTGGTTTGATCATGATCAAGCTTCTTAGACGATAAACAAGGTAAATGTAATCGAGGTATATTAAACTTCCCTAGATAAACCAATGCCCCGTTTCCATATGACCTTACCTTTTGGTGGGACATTTAACCCAAAATATAACCGAACTGACTGAATAATTGGTTGTTAACGATGACATAGACTTGAAACAACCCAAGTTTTGAACCAAGCTCCCATGTTCAACCACTGAGATAACCGTGTACAGACGTTTGTGAGGACCATTAGTCTCGTTAGTGTTTTGTGATACCTTCATCATGGAAGTGCACATGTAACCAATTTACTTTGAGCAAACAGTCAGGTTGAAACAGCGTAAAATTGCGTTTCATGTTTCAAAGTTTATTCTCCCTGGAGTTACATGAAACATGTAAAACATGGGCAATGCAATATTACAAACACCATATAGGTTTGGCGACACACACACACACACACACACACACACACACACACATGCACAGACACTCATCGGAGGGCAACTTAAATCACATGCCCTCGATGACTGGCTTTTTATTTTGCACTTTCACCCGTTCTTTAATTCAATCGTCCCTAAAAGACAGCCATTTATTGTAGACGCATTCTATTTCATACACCAGGAAAACATGTCCATGAAAAGTATTCTCCTTGAATCCAACTTTTATATAGAAAAACTAGGATTTGCAGGGGTATACCTATCTTTCTTATTTTGGCTCCAAAACATAGATTGTGGGTACTCGTTAGAACCACCTCATACCCACAATCATTGTATTGTGCACAATGAAGAAATATTATATATATAACTATTCTATTTTTAAAAAAAAACAACATTTTTACAACTTGAAAAATCCCTTTATATTACTTGGGCATGTTTCCGTAATAGAAAATTTCAATTAAAAGGCTGAGGTGGTCAAGATTCAAATTCCCATTGAAGAAGCAAGACCGATTTCAAAAGGATCAAAGTAGAGATATGCAGTCAATAGACAATTATTTGACACCTTTGGAAGTTTCCCCTGACTTCAGTGTATTTTAATGTTTACTTGTCTGGCTGGCCAGTTGGTAAAACAAATTAATCGTCTTATTCAATAATATCTAATGGGTCGTTAATATCAGTTATCAAAAATTCATTTAATATTTACGACTGACTCATCAAGCAACCTGTTAACAAAAAAAATGTATCCTGCCTCTTCTAGTCAACATAAATTTATGAATTTAGTGTCAATTGAAAGTTAAATGGATAAAGCAATAAACAAAGGTTACCTGATAAAGTTTCAAAAAAAATTGTACTTTTCATTTACAACAGTTTAAAGTTCTATGAAATTTTGAAAATACAAACAAACACACTTTTCCAATGATACAAGTTAAGTCTAAAAATAAACAGTTAGGAAATACAATATTGGGTATAAAAATAAACCTCTCCTGACTAGGTGTATTGATTTTGAACACTACGCGTCTAATAATAACTTTATTGGTCCACTGTAGTATAGTTTATTGAAGATAACTGTGTCATTGTTCTCAGTCAATTGACTCTGGCAATAAATGATAACCGTGAAATTGTCATTCCTGAAATTCAAGTGAAATATTTTGCTAAATTTACTTGACAAGAGAAGAAATGTTGATGAAAATGTCAGAAACCCTGTATCACAGTTGTGTCAGTATTCAATACTGTGGACTGAAAAACATGCTTTTTCTTGTCCAGAGATTATAAGTTTTTTCATGCTCAACTCAGCTGAGCATAAAATTTAAACCGCTCATAAATACCAAAATAGCACAAACATATTGAAATTTAAGGTTTAAAATGTCAAAGTCTGTAATTTATCCTGCTAATAAATGTTAAAATGCCAACAATTGTTGGCATTTTAACATTTATGAGCAGGATAAATTTTAGACTCAGCTGAGCTGAGCAGGAAAAAGGCGTTTAAACCTTGGGGCCTGGCTAATGTTGCCTGTTTTGTAGGGTCACTGATGATGTTTTAATAACCGAACCAACCTCTTTCTCCTTGATACGCCTTACGGTCATGGCATTGAAAAGGTCTTCGTTTAAGTTTTTAATAAGTATTTAGAGAAAATCCAGATCAAATCAAGTTCTCCATCAGGAAAAACATGTCCGTTAAATGTATAACCCCTTGTACCCCACTTTTATATAGTAAAACTGGGGTATGCAGGGGCATCCTATTTTTCTTATGTTTGCTCCAAAACATAGATTGTGGGTACTCGGCGAGGCGGATCTTACGTATACCCACAATCTATGTTTTGAGCAAAAATAGGAAAAATATCAAAATTTTTCATTTTTTACAACTTAAATAGTCTCAACTTTAAATAAGCAGTTTGCTTCCGCTCTGATCCTGTTTGACTGTGTATATTCATGTTTGTATTATATGTTATCAGATGAAATAAATATGTTTAAAGAAAAAAGTCTCTGTATATTGCATGGGCGTGTTTTTGTAATGTGTTTCTCTCCCAGAGACTGGTGTATATCCCGTCAGCTATGGTGGGGTCACAGGATCCCGGCATATTTTGTGACCATAGATGACCCCTCTGTACCCCCGGGGGCAGACACAGACGGGCAGTACTGGATCACAGGCAGGACGGAGGAGGAGGCTTTGGCGAAGGCAGCGGAGAAATTTAAAGTAGCACCAGAGAAGATTAAACTTCAGCAGGGTTAGTTTGTGGCAATATTGCATATAATTATACTCATGGTGTGCACATCGGCTCCGTTAATGAAATCTTGTGTCGGCCTTTACGGTCATGTACAGCTCCGTATCATATCGACTGAAATAGTGGAAACGTATGTTTTCCATTTGTTGTCAAAGTTTGTTTTAATTGTATGTTTTAGCGAAAACAGAGGCACTGGACTTTTGACTTACTTTTTTTTTGTGGCTAATTCCAAACTGCACATGGTTTTCTCTAAATTGATTGTGTCGACAGGTAAACAAAGGTCAATTTGTATAATGACTGCAAGCATTTTATCGCTGTTCCCGTTTAAATGATACTAATCTGAGAGTTTTGATTGTCCAAATGGAAATAGCCACAAACAAAAACGTAAGTCAAATGTCCAGTTTTCCCATCTTGGCCTGGTATGTCCTTGAGCATGTCACATTTACTTCACATAGTGAGTGGTGACTCCCTCCTGAAATGGTTGCAAATTTGTTAGTGGGGATAATTTTAGTTGTTGGCGGGGATGTTTAAGCTACAAAACAAGTAATCCAAAAAAAAAAAAAAAAAAATAACAAAAAAAAACAAACAGACATGAGCCGCTGCATAAGAAAACCAACAATCTGCATATGCGAAAACAAAGGCGCTGACCAGCTTCGAGAAGCTGATCAGCGCCTTTGTTTTTACTACATGGAAAGTAGAATCCCTCTTCTTCCTTCATCTGAAATTTGAAGCTTCTACCTATCTTCTGTGACTGTACAGCCCGGTTTGTGTCGGACCTGGTTGGAACATCAAATTGTTGGTTTTTTCACTCAATGGCTCAAAATGACGTCTTTGTGGTCTCATTACAGATCCTGATGTCCTGGACACCTGGTTTTCCTCGGCTTTGTTTCCTTTCTCTATCTTTGGATGGCCAGATAAGGTAAGATTTAGCATCACGCTTAGAGAACTTGTTGGGGTTTCTGACCAGGGCTGACACAAACCAGGCTGTACAGGATCTGGATCAGTCTAAGCCTCATCATGAGAAACCCTGATTTTTGCCTATGCGAAAACAAAGGTGCTGATTAGCTTTGCAGTAACTTCGAAGCTGATCAGTGACTTTGTTTTGGCTACACGGATAGTACAATTCTTCTTCTTTGTTTTGGCTACACGGATAGTACAGTTCTTCTTCTTAAATCTAAAATTTCAAGCTTCTAGCTTTCTTTTGTGACTGTACAGGCAAGTTTATGTCTGACCAGATCGAAAACCCTGAAGACTGGTTTTCTCACTTCGCAGCTGTAGAATTTGTCTTATGTGAAAGCATTAATACAGATTAGATTAATCTGGACCAGTCTTACCTAGATTAACCCATATTTAATAGACGAATAGATTATCCCATTATTATGTCTCCCCCCGACCCTCCCCCCGACAGGGTCGGGAGACATATTGTTTTTCCCCGTGCGTCTGTCCGTCCGTCTGTCTGTCTGTCCGTCCGTCCGTCTGTCCGTCACAAATCGTGTCCGCTCTATAACTTGAAAACCGTTTAAGATTTTTCAATGAAACTTGGTACACTTGTAAACCACGACGAGACGATGTGTCATGAACCATAACTCTAGCTTGAGTATTTTTGGAGTTATTTCCCTTTGATTATTTTCGATACAATTTCGTGTCCGCTGTATAACTTGAAAACTGTTAAAGATTTTTCAATGAAACTTGGTACACTTGTAGACCACGACGAGACGATGTGTCATACACAAGAACTATAACTCTGGCTTGAGTATTTTTGGAGTTATTTCCCTTTGATTATTTTCGATACAATTTCGTGTCCGCTGTATAACTTGAAAACCGTTTAAGATTTTTCAATAAAACTTGGTACACTTATTGAGCATGATCAGACGATGTGTCATGCACAAGAACCATAACTCTGGCTTGAGTATTTTTGGAGTTATTTCCCTTTGATTATTTTCCATACAATTTCGTGTCCGCTTTATAACTCGAAAATCGTAAGAGTTATTTCAATGAAACTTGGTACACTTATAAAGCACGATGAGATTACATGTCATGCTAAAGAACCATAACTCTTGCTTGCATATCTTTGGAGTAATTTCCCTTTGATTATTTTCCATACAATTTCGTGTCCACCCTATAACTTGAAAACCGTAAGAGAAATTTCAGTGAAACTTTGTACACTTATAAAGCATGATGAGAGGATGTGTCATGCGCAAGAATTATAACTCTTGCTTTCATATCTTTGGAGTTATTTCCCTTTGATTATTTTTCCATACAATTTCATGTCCACTCTATAACTTGAAAACCATAAGAAATATTTCAATGAAATTTGGTACACTTATAAAGCACGATGAGATGATGTGTCATGCTAAAGAACCATAACTCTTGCTTGCATATCTTTGGAGTTATTTCCCTTTGATTATTTTTCATTCAATTTCGTGTCTGCTCTATAACTCAAAAACCATTAGAGATTTTTCAATGAAACATGGTACACTTATAAAGCATGATGCACAAGAATCATTTCTCTTGCTTTCATATCTTTGGAGTTATTTCCCTTTGATTATTTTCCAAACACTTTCGTGCCCCCTCTATAACTTGAAAACCGTAAGAGATATTTCAATGAAACTTGGTACACTTATAAAACAGAATGACAGGATATGTGATGCACAAGAACTATAACTCTTGCTTGCATATTTTGGACATGCACGTAGAAAGGGGGGAGACATCAGTTTTCACATAGAAAACAAATTCTAGTTATCAATTGGATAAGTCCACTTTCATTTTTAGGGGTGATAGGAGTGATTTTTATCTCATTTTTCGATGAAATTTTTTATGTGCAAACAGAATAGCCCCAGATGGGACGCCACGTTCTGCGGCGTCCCATCTGGGGCTATTTTTTTTGCCTGTGTCTCAAAAAGGATGCCAGGCTTATATGAGTTAAGATGTCTAATTTGGACACACCCTTAATTTCTTACTGATTTTCTAGACCCCAGAGTTAGAGAAGTTCTACCCCGGAACCCTGCTGGAAACCGGCCATGATATCTTATTCTTCTGGGTGGCTAGGATGGTCATGTTTGGGCTCGAACTTATGGGCGACCTACCTTTTGTAGAGGTAAGAAAATACCTTAAAAATTAGGATTAAAAAGCTCATGCCTATGAGCGCTGTACATTAATGTTTGAACAATAATATGGTTATTAACATAAGTCCATTTTTGAGGCGCTCCGAGGGTATGAATCGTAAAATAATTTTGTCACCCACAAAAATCAACCTGCAAAGTAATTTATCACCATCTTTTAGGTTTTAAAACTGGAATTTCTTTGATTTTGGCTTTTACACTACTTACAGGCAGTTGAAATTTCAGTCTCAGCGGAGTTGAGGATGAAAAAACATTTATAACCATTGAGCCTGATCTAGATCTGCACCGTTTGTTCACCATTTATGTCTTGTCTTATTTTTCATCCCAGGTGTACCTTCATGCAATGGTTCGAGATGCTCACGGTAGAAAGATGAGCAAAACCTTGGGGAACACTATTGATCCTTTAGACGTCATATCTGGAATCTCATTAGAGGTACAGTATTTCATCAGGAAAATATATCCGTGAAATAAATTCCCCCATAAACCCCAATTTTATCTAGAAAAACTGGGGTTTGCAGGGGTAGACCTATTTTTCTTATTTTTGCTCCAAAACACAGATTGTTTGGGCACAGTGGTTCAAAATTAACAACATTGTTAAAATTTCAAACATGAATATTACAAATACACTGTTATTTTTTGTTGATAAAATGTGAGAATCCTTCAATGCAAAGGATTCTCACATTTTATCAACAAGAAATACGAGTAACAGTGTATTTGCTTATCTAGCATTTGCTTGACGAGTTGAGGTCTTAACGATGACGTTAAACTAACAAAGTTTTGAACAACTATGCCCAGATTATGGTACCAATGATGTCAGATTTGCTCTCGTCATTTTGTAGAAAATAGAAAATAATGAACACATTAAAAAAAAACTTCACGTTACAGGAACTACATAAACGTCTCTTGGAAGGCAATTTAGATGAGAAAGAAATAGAGCGTGCCAAAGCGGGGCAGAAAGCTGACTATCCTAATGGGATACCAGAGTGTGGAACTGATGCTCTCAGATTTGCTCTCGTCTCATATACTTCCCAAGGTAAGAGACTTACGCTGGGGAAGGAAAAGTGAGTCGCGTAGCGAGAAAACTGGTCTTTGGGGTTTCTGACCAGGTACTACACAAATCGGCCTGTACAGTCACAGAAAAGTACTAGAAGCTTAGAATTTCGGATTTAGGAAGAAGAGGATTTGTACTTTCCGTGTAGCGAAAACAAAGGCGCTGATCAGCTTCGCAGTTGATCTGTGCCCTTGTTTTCGCATAGGAGAAAATCCAGTTTTCTCATAATGTGGTTCAAATATGTGTTGTGAAACAAAGTCCATGTTTGCTACCATTTATGTATACATCATGAGATAGAGAGCCCATTCATGGTCAAAAAATTTCAAAAATAACATGCAAACGGCACTACACATTTTTCGAACTTTGGTTTTGTCCGAATTGTTACCCTATTCGCAAAATTTAATAGCATACACACAGTTTGTTAACTGGTAGTAGTATTCTTTGTGAAAATTGTTTCACAGAAAAAATATAATTTCTAAACCATACACAATTCTATAAAATTGCAAGTTGTGAAAACAGTTAGTTGCAGTTTTGAAGGCATCAATTTGTGATCGTTAAAGGAATTGGACCATAAATTTTGCTCTTATAACGAAGACTTATTGAGCCGTGTCATGAGAAAACCGGATTTTTGCCTATGCGAAAATAAAGGCGCGGATCAGCTTCGCAGTAACTTCGAAGCTGATCTTCGCCTTTGTTTTCGCTACTCGGATAGTACAATCCCTTTTCTACTTGTATCCAAAATTCCAAGCTTCTAGCAATCTTCTGAGACAGTACAGACCAGAAGACGGGTTTTCTCGTGTCGTGGCTCTATTGTAGCTGAACAGTTTGCAACAATCACGAAAAGAAAGTGGAAAAAAATGCTTTACATTTTATGATCATGTGACGAGCTAGAAAAAATTACGGCCATCCTAGATAGCTATTGTAAAGTGTAAAAATGGCAATACCTTTAAAACCACTACACAGAGTTTCCTAAAAATTGTGTCAAAATGTTAGTCTTGCCAACCACTTTCTTCTCAATGAAAAGAAAATCTTTGTGTGCATACACGATGTATACCGGCTGTATTCTTCTCAGCTAAATGTCGGAACCCACATTGTTGGTATTCTCATGACGCAGCTGAAATTATTTGAGCCTGTGCATGAGAAAACCAACAATTTGCATAGGCGAAAACAAAGACGCAGATCAGCTTCGCGGTCACCGCGAAGCTGATCAGCGCCTTTGTTTTCGCTACACGGATAGTACACTTCCTCTTCTTCTTAAATCCGAAATTTCAAGCTTATAGCCTGCTTCTGTGACTGTGCAGCCTGGTTTGTGTCAGACCTGGTCGGAACTCCAAATTGTTGGTTTTCTCATGCACAGGCTCATTTGAAATTTCAGGTCGTGATATCAACCTAGATGTTTTACGTGTTCAAGGGTACAGATTTTTTTGCAATAAATTGTGGAACGCTACCAAGTTTGCCTTGATGACTCTCGGGGACGATTTCAAACCCAAACCTACATCACAGGTATAATACATCACGAAAACAGATCTGTGTAATGTATACTCCCGTATATACCCCACTTTTATATAACAAAACTTGCTCCAAAATATACATTGTGGGCACTGTATCCACAATCTATGTCTCTGTACCCACAATCTATGTTTTGAGCAAAAATAAGAAAAATATCAAAATTTTTCTACTGAAAATGTTCATTTTTTACAAAATCTATGTGTATTGCATGAGCGTGTTAGAAATACATGTGTCAGCTGTTCTGCGCGCATTTGTCATTCAAAGTATATACAATGTCAGGGTATCCACGATCGGGGAAAAAGTCAGAAAAACAATACATGTATTTTTTCAAGGACAGGGAATTGTTAGGGAATTTGACATCAGTCAGGGAATTTTTCGTTTTCAGTCAAAAGTCAGGGAAATGTCAGAGAATTTTGAAAAGACAGGTTTATGAATTGCAAAAATATCAATAATAATGGCTGTGACAGTTTCTTCATGTTTGGATTTTATTATAATTGAAAAATTGATAAAAGAAATTAGATTTAAAATAATTTCTTGCAAAGAAACTGAAGAGAGTGGTGTCCCTCTTATCCTCATATGCCAGAAAATTTCACACGAAATGAACAAATTGCGTCGTGGAAATTTGATTTGAGCCAGGGAAAAAAACAGGAAATTGTCAGGGAATTTTGCTTCACTCAAACTGAGGACACATGTATACAAGCTAGGCTTGGAATGCAGTTGTGCTTAGATAGAAACCAAGTCTTCAATGACATTTGAGCCTGTGCGTGAGAAAACCAACAATTGAGATTCCCACCAGGTCCAACACAAAACGGGCTGTACAGTCACAGAAACTGGTTAGTGTCTGGAAATTTGGATTTGGAAAGAAGAGGAATTGTACTATATGCGTAGCAAAAACAAAGGCGCTGATCAGCTTCGCAGTTACTGCGAAGCTGATCTGCGCCTTTGTTTTCGCCTATTGTAGATTGTGTTGCAGATTGTAGGTTTTTCCATGCGAAGGCTCATTTGTTAAGCATTGTTTGATCCAACAGTTATAGCAGACAAATAAAATGACATGTATGAAGATGTGAAAGTATGAACCATTATTGTTCACTTCAGATTTTATGAAAGACCTTTAGAAATTGACCACTTGATTAATTATAACAAAACTTAAAAATGAGCCGCGTCATGAGAAAACCGAGTTTTTGCATATGCGAAAACAAAGCCGCAGACCAGCTGTGCAGTAACTGCACAGCTGATCAGCGCCTTTGTTTTCGCTACTCTGATAGTACAATACCTCTTCTCTCTGAATCAGAATTTTCAAGCTTCTAGCCTGCTTCTGAATCTGTGACTGTGCAGGTCGGTTTGTGTCGGACCAGGTCGGAAACCCGGAAGACCTATTTTCTCGCATTGCGGCTTAAATATACCTCTGACCTTCAGTTAAGTGGTAAAGAAACAGAGATGGAAAGTTGGATTCTCAGTCGCCTGTCATTGGCTGTAGAAAGATGTAAGACTGGTTTTACCACATACGACTTCCAGACGGCAACCTCGGCCTGCTATAACTTCTGGTTGTACGAACTCTGTGATTGGTATTTAGTAAGTATTCCTTTCTTAAGTCTAGATATTGAATTTCTAAAAAAAAGCTGTGCACGGTCATAGTGTAAGCACCGCTAAGAGCTCAAAAGCTTTGAATGATCACTAACTCACATGTTTTAGTTAACACAAATGAGCCTATGTGTCAGAAAACCAACAATTCGGGTTTCCGACCAAATCCTACACAAACCGGACCGTAGAGTCACAGAAGATGGTAAGAGGCTGGAAATTTTGGATATAGAAAGTAGAAGAATTGTACTATCCGTGTAGTGAAAACAAAGGCGCTGATCAGCTTCGCAGTTACTGCGAAGCTGATCTGCGCCTTTTGTTTTCGCCTATGCAGATTGTTGGTTTTCCCATGCAGAGGCTCAGGTTTTCCCATGCAGAGGCTCAAATACCTGTATATTCTTGTGTATTCATGCTAAAAATTTGGAGCATAGCAAATGTTTTGCCTTATCAAGAAAGGCTACTGGCTTGCTTGGTTAGATTTTGTGGGAATATATTGAAAAGGGTTAGAAACCTTTGCATTATAGAAGAGTCCTGTTTGGATTCATTGGTTGGCTTTGATAATGCTAGTCCTGCAAATGCTCCATAATTGACCATTTAGGCGGCAAAGTAAAAAGTATTCAGTGTTTAAAGACATTTTTATGCCCCCAACTTCGAAGAAGTTGAAGGGGCATATTGGTTTGGGTCTGTCCGTGCAGTGAGTGAGTGAGTGCGTGCAGTCAGTCAGTCTGTGATGCGTGAGCACTCGGTCAGGAACCTTTAGAGCTAGGATCTTGAAATTTGGTATGTAGTTTGTATTTGAAAATTAAGAGGACCCGTATTTTTTTCTTTCAGGTAAATTCAAGGGGCTAGGGGCCAATTCTGTGAGAGTTATTTCCCTTTTTAATTCTTGATAAAGTGAATAGATAGTGGATACCTTGTGTGCGCAACTCCTCCTACAGTTTTATTCCAATTCTCTTGAAACTTTACAGATGTTGTGACCATGCTTTGAAGATATGCATGTGGTTTGGATATAATCCTCAGATTAATATTTGTCACTTTTTTTGCAATTTGAACTTAGCCATTTTTCGGGCATTTTGACAATGAAAGTGAATGGGCAGTGGGTACCTTGTGTGCGCAACTCCTCCTACAGTGTCTAATCACCAACACAGTCTTCCGTCTACCTAATAGGAACAAAACATCCTGGATGCATCCCCGTTCCAAACACTGGCATCTCATAGACTATGTCATAGTGCGGAGAACAGACAGGCAGGATGTTAAAGTGACAAAGACTATGTGTGGTGCAGACTGCTGGACAGATCATAGACTGGTTGTCAGCAAACTCAACCTAAGAATACAGCCTGCGAGGCGACCGCAAGCCAAGAAAGCTCCTAAGAGACTGGATGTCTCAAAGCTGAATAAAGACAGCATGAGACAAGATTTCTTAACAGACATTTGCAACCAACTGGATGCAATGAATCTCAGTTCAGAGGACCCCGAAGAAAACTGGACAGTCTTCCATAAAACAGTTCTTTCTTCAGCTGCAAGCACCTTAGGCCATCCATCTCGCAAACATCAAGACTGGTTTGATGAGAATGATGACGAAATTCAGAGGCTTCTTGAAGAAAAGCACCGATTGCACAAGGCACATCAAGATGATACTAGCTCAGTATCAAAGAAAGCAGCCTACAGCAACATTTGTAAGACAGTCCAGACCAAGCTTAGGGACATGCAAGATTCCTGGCTGAGGAAGAAAACAGAAGAAATTCAGTCTTTTGCGGATAGAAAGGACATGAAGAAATTTCATGATGCACTGAAAACCATTTATGGTCCAAAGAGTTCTGGAGCCACCACATTGCTCAGTGCAGATGGAAACACTCTTCTCACAGATAAAGAAGCTATCTTGGAAAGGTGGGCAGAACACTTCAATAGTGTGCTTAATCGACCATCAAGCATCAATGAGGATGCAATCGACAGACTTCCACAGATAGAGTGCAATGTTCTGTTAGATGAATTTCCTACCGTTACGGAAACAAGAAAAGCAGTTCAACAACTATCATCTGGCAAAGCCCCAGGTGCAGATGCAATTCCTGCAGAAGTTTACAAGGCTGGGGGGCTACCCATGGCAGAGAAACTGACAGAGTTGTTTCACTGTATGTGGAGAAAGGAGGCTATCCCACAAGAATTTAAGGATGCATCCATAATCCACCTATACAAGCGGAAAGGAAATCCTTAAGTCTGTGACAATCACAGAGGCATCTCCCTCCTATCAATTGCTGGGAAGATACTTGCAAAAATTCTGTTGAATCGTCTGAATGTTCATCTTGATCAGACGGGACTTATCCCAGAAAGTCAATGTGGATTCAGAAAAGACAGAGGGACAATAGACATGATATTCACAGCAAGACAGCTTCAGGAGAAATGCCAAGAACAGAATGTAGATCTATACATGACGTTTGTTGACCTCACCAAAGCTTTTGACACTGTTAGTCGTGATGGACTCTGGAAAATCATGGCCAAGTTTGGCTGTCCACCCAGATTCATAGCAATGGTGCGGCAGTTTCATGATGGCATGCAGGCACGTGTGCAAAATGATGGAGAGTTCTCTGAACCATTTGAAGTAACAAATGGGGTCAAACAAGGCTGTGTTCTGGCACCAACACTGTTCAGCATGATGTTTTCTGCCATGCTTATGGATGCTTTTCAGGACAGTGACACTGGTTTTCCAATCAGGTACCGTTTTGATGGCAACATATTCAACCTCAGAAGGTTGCAAGCCAAAACTAAGGTCCAGACTGATGTGCTAGATGAGCTCCTCTATGCAGATGATATGGATAAGAATGCCAGCACAGAGGCAAAAATGCAAAGAGCCATGGATCAAGTCTCACAGTCATGTGATAACTATGATCTCACAATCAGCACAAAAAAGACAGAGGTTGTACACCAACCAGCGCCCGGAAAGCCATATAATGAACCAACCATCACTGTGAATGGGCAAAAACTGAAAGTTGTTGACAAGTTCACCTACCTGGGAAGCACTCTCTCCAGAGCAGTGCATATTGATGATGAGATCACTGCCAGAATTGCAAAGGCTAGTGTGGCATTCGGACGACTCCGTGCAAATGTCTGGGAGCGAAATGGAATCAAGCTTGACACCAAGCTGAAAGTCTACAAGGCTGTGGTACTGCCAACCCTCTTGTATGCATGTGAGACCTGGACAGTATACCAACGCCATGCAAAGAGACTTAACCATTTCCACTTTAGCTGTTTGAGAAAGTTGTTAAAAATCAAGTGGCAGGACAAGATTCCAGACACAGAGGTCCTGACGAAAGCAGGGATGCAAAGCATGCATACAGTCTTAAAGCTAGCACAGCTAAGATGGACTGGCCATGTTATAAGAATGCCTGATGCGCGACTTCCAAAGAAAGTTTTCTATGGAGAACTACAGGAGGGAAAGCGCTCTCAAGGTGGCCAGAAGAAACGCTACAAAGACACCCTCAAAGCCTCTCTGAGGGATTTCGAAATACCAATGGGGTCCTGGGAACAGACTGCACAGGAGCGATCAAAGTGGCGAGGTCTCATCAACAAAGGAGCAGCTCTTTATGAAAAGAAGAGAATCTGTGAAGCTGAAAGACAGCGAAGAGAGCGCAAAGCCAAAACAAATGTGCCACCATCAGACTCTATGACACTGACTTGCTCTACTTGCATCCGACAGTTTAGAGCCAGAATTGGCCTAGTCAGCCATCAAAGAACTCACCAACACACATCAGCACTATTCAAGAAATAATGATGGTCTTTCTCATTAGTGAGAGACGAACTATCACAGTTTCATGCCAATTCATTTAAAACTTTACATGTATTATGGGCATGGTCTGAAGATATGCATGTGGTTTGGATATAAGCCTTGGATTATTTTTTGTCATTTTTTTCACAATTTGAACTTAGTCATTTTTCGGGCATTTTAATGGATGGATTGAGGGTAGCTTGTGTGCGCAACTCCTCCTACAATTTTATACCGATACTTTTGAAACTTTGCAGACCTTGTGACCATGCTTTGAAGATATGCATGTGGTTGGGATATACTCCTCAGATTAATTTTTGTCACTTTTTTTACAATTTGAACTTAGTCATTTTTTGGACATTTTTACATCTTGAAAGTGGCTTACCAGTTGGGGGCATAGTGTTTCATAAACACATTTTCTAATTCTTCTATACAAAAGGAAAAGTATCCATGAACCATGTGCAGATAGTTTTCGTTCTTTGTCTACTGAACATTATTTCATTGTATTCACCAGGAGTACATCAAGCCAATAGTCTACGGCAGCGATGCAGAAGCCAAGGAGGTGTGTCGGGACATCCTGTACACATGTCTAGACATGGGATTGAGGCTGCTACATCCTTTCATGCCCTTCGTCACTGAAGAGCTGTTTCAGAGGTTACCACGGAGGTCTGAGAAAGAGCCACCCAGTATATGTGTAACACCCTACCCACAGCCTGAACAGGTAGGTGAAGGTCAGAATACCTGAAACATATGAGCCTCATGGGAAAACCAACAGTGTGGTTTCAGAAAAGGTTAGACATAAACCAGCCTGTACAGTCACAGAAGCAGGCTTGAAGCTCGAGATATTTGGAGATAACTAGAAGAGGGGTTGTATTATCTGTGTAGTGAAAACAAAAGCACTGACCCAGCTGTACATGCACAGAAGATGGCTAGATGTTGGAAATTTTGGATTTAGAAAGTAAAGGAATTGTACATTTAGCACTGATCAGCTGTGCAGTTACTGCACATCTGTTCTGCACCTTTGTTTTCGCATAGGCAAAAATCTAGTTTTCTCATGAAGCGGAATATTTTCTTTGAATTTTTTTCTCCATGAACTGTTGTGACTTGTCTCTATGACCTATTTTCTCCATGACCTACTTTAAGACCTGCATTCTCCATGATCTTTTTTGTCTTTTACCTAGTTTGTCCATGACATCTTTCATTTGAATTTTTTTATGGCCCCTTTCTCTCTGATTCATTTTCTCCATGACCTATTTTATTTTCTCTGACCCATTTCTGTGACCTATTTTCTCCATGACCTATTTAAGTATCCTTGGAGAGACCAAAGACCAAAAGTTGGAGGAAGAATTAGAATTTGCTCAAAATGTTAAGACTATTAAGTCTATATATAATAAAGACTATTAAGTCTATATAAGGCTCACCTTCTATCCATGACATATTTATCGATGACCCATTTCTATGGCCTATTTTCTCCATGACCTATTTCAGTATCCTTGGAGAGACGAAAAGTTGGAGGAGGAAGTAGAATTTGCTGAGAATGTTGTTACGACTATCAGGTCTATATAAGGCTTTTATCCATATTTATTGATGACCCATTTGTATGGCCTATATTTTCCCTGACCTATTTCAGTATCCTTGGAGAGACAAAAAGTTAGAGGAGGAAGTAGAATATTTGCTGAGAATGTCAAGACTGTGTCGCGTTCAATAAGGCTCAACTTTTATTCATGACCTATTTATCGATGAACCATTTTTGTGACCTAATTTGTCTATGACCTATTTCAGTATCCTTGGAGAGACCAAAAGTTGGAGGAGGAAGTAGAATTTGCTCAGAATGTTGTCAAGAGTATCAGGTCTATACGAGGGGACTACAATCTCACCACCAAGATGAAGCCAGAAGGTATGGGTTTGCATTTTATTGCACAAGACTGATTCCTTAATGTTTCTTAAGTTTCTTAATAACAAAAGATGTCAGATGGAGACACTGCCAATCTGCTGCCAACCTATCCTGACCTGATCCAAGTTCTGCTCATTGACCAGTGCAGTCAACATCATGGTCAGTGACGCACCCGCCAGTGGGCATTGCTGAGTCCAGGCTATTCTTTCATTTCACTCTACCTTAACGACTGGCTCACCAAACAGTTCTATCATTTCAGTGTACCTTAAGTGTTCCGATGAAGAGACTGCCAACCTGCTGCGTACCCACCCTGACCTGATTCAAGTTCTGTCCCTCACCAGTGCAGTCAACATCATGGTCAGTGAGGTGCCCCCGGTCGGCTGTGCTGTACAGACTGTCTCGGCCAAGTGTGAAACGCATCTCACGATTAAGGTAATGAATCCATCTGATTAGTGTAAATAATTTGAGCCGCCTCATGGGAAAACCCACAATGTGGTTTCCGAACAGGTCCGACACAAACCGGCCTGTACAGTCACAGAAGATGGCTTGAGGCTGGAAATTTTGGATTAAGAAAGTAGAGGAATTTTACTATCCGTGTTGCGAAAACAAAGGCGCTGATCAGCTTCGCAGTTACTGCGAAGTAGATCTGCGCCTTTGTTTTCGCATATGCAGATTGTTGGTTTTCCCACAGGGCGGCTCATTTCTTGAAAGTAATCAAAGTAGTTCCCTGGCTGTACTCAGATTTTATGAGGTAGGGCTGGGACTGGTTGTCTTAATGTGACTGAGAAAATTATTGTCTACGACTTGATAAGGAAATCACAATAAATGAAAAGATGATTGGTGAAATTGTTACCTCCCCATCTATACCTGCATTTGTTGAAAGACTAAAATTAGTTGGACCACTTTCTTCTGTTAATATATGAGCCGCCTCACGAGAAAACCAACAATCTGCATATGCGAAAACAAACCGCGAAGCTGATCAGCGCCTTTGTTTTCGCTACTCGGATAGTACAATTCCTCTTCTACTTAAATCCGAAATTTCAAGCCTCTAGCATTCTTCTGTAGCTGTACAGACCGGTTTGTGTCGGACCTGTTCGAAAACCACATTGTTGGTTTTCCCACGAGGCGGCTCATATTTTAACAGTCATAGTCATTTTTCTGCTGAAGTAAAGAAAACCATAATGAGTGGTAAGAAAGACAGGCTGACAGAAAAGTTACAGACTGAATTGGCAAAAAAAAAAGATAATACATGTACTTTTAAGTACATACAACAATATCTACATATTGTCTCGTATTTTAGGGTCTGATAGATGTTAGCAAGGAGAAAACCAAACTTGGTGGGAAAAAGGATAGGCTGATGTCACAGTTAGAAAAGATACAAGCTGATATGGCTAAGGCAGATTACTCTACTAAAGTCCCGGAAGAAATTCAGAAACAAAACTCAGAAAAGGTAATGTTGATGAGTTTCTGTTCTTGTTTTATGCATGCTTATAAATAATTTGAAAAAAAAAAAGATGGAAGTTTTTTTTTTTTTAAATATAGCCTTTTAATTAAGCTATAGCTTTGTCCTTACAAACAGTGCATATCTAGATCAGAATGTTGTATAATAGAAGTTTGATCAGGGTCTTAATTGCTTTCAATTGAGTGTGCATTGTTTTAAAAGTATTTTTAAATTGTTTGATAAGACAGGTTTATCTGTTTTTTGAGTACTAATGGCACCTATTTAGGTTGTTCTTATAATTCGGAATGCTCTGGCTTGGGGCTTATAAAACTTTTTCATGCTCAACTCAGCTGAGACTAAAATTTATTCTGCTCATAAATGTTAAAATGCCAACAATCGTTGGCATTTTAACATTTATCAGCAGGATAAATTACTAGCTTTGATGATCTACATAAACCAAAATTTCAATAAATATTTGCTATTTCAGTATTTATGAGGGATTGAAATTTCATGCTCAGCTGAGTTGAGCATGAAAAAAGTTTTATAACCTCAGGGCCTGCTATCAGCCTGACTTCCTACTTTATTTTACCAGTTCATTAGATTGAGATTAATATTTTCTCTCCCCCATTAAGAAAGTTTTACCTATCGTTAAAGTCTTATTCAAGTACATCTTCACCAAAGGGAGCTTTGTGGCCTGATGGTGGAGTGTTGGACACCAAATCCAGAGGTTCTGGGTTTGAACCCTGCTGACGAGCCTTGTTAAGTCCTTCAGCAAGAAACAATTACCTTCTAAAGTACTGGTTAATAGAGGTGATGACTGTGTATGGACATAACTGAAAAATGTTGATTGGGATGTTAAACCACTAAAAACAAATATATCTTTTGCCACAACCAACTTTCCACAAATTAATGTTTCTGATGTAATAGGAGCATTTGCATGAGAAAACCAACAATGTGAGTTTCCGACCAGGCCAGACACAAACCGGTATGTTCTTTCACAGAACCAGGCTAGAAGTTTGAAATTTTTGGTTCAAGTAGAAGAGATATTGTACTATCTGTGTAGCGAAAACAAAGGCACTGATCAGCTTCGCGGTTACCGCGAAGCTGATCTGAGCCTTTGTTTTCGCCTAAGCATTTTGTTGGTTTTCCTATGCAGCGGCTCATATGATGTTTTTCAATCTTCAGGCATCGGAACTAAGTTTAGAGATCGAGAAGTTAACACAAGCGATAGCCACTTTAGGAACTATGGAGTAATATATACTAGCCAACATTTACTAGGATTTTTATATTCTCGTCATCTGCGCCATAGGAATTAAGAAGTTTCTTCTGCGGCCATTCTCTTGGATTTGTTCTATTTGCCCATCTCAGGTTTTTGCTGACAAATATTCTGATTTTAGTGATTTTACTGTGCTTATCTATTTATTTTTATCATCTGAATGATAACTGAGTATGCTGTTGCTTTGATTAGTGGAAATATGGATATTTGTTAAGATTTACATCTACATATAATTGTTTTGAAATTCGTGCTAAGCTTATGTATTGACCTAGTCAAACATTGTATCATATGATGAGCTGCGTCATAAGCCACCAGCAATATGGTTTCCAAACAGGTCGGACATAAACCGAGCCATACAAGCACAGAAGATGGCTAGAGACTGCAAAATTTTGGATTTAGTAAGTACAGGAATTGTACTATCTATGTAGCGAAAACAAAGGTGCTGATCAGCTTCGCAGTTAATGTGAAGCTGATCTGTGCCTTTGTTTTCGCATTTGCGAAATGTTGGTTTTGCTCATATAATTCACAGGATAATTCAATTATCATAAAATTCAAGAGCAATATTGTCAAATAAGGATAACAGAATATATAACAAACTAAGACTTTCCCTTGTCTATCTAGTTTTAATAATAAGTGACAAATGTTATGCGAAGCATTCGCTAATTCCTGAAGGAAATACACTCAGTGGTTCAAAATGGATAATATCTTATGGACACAAAGCCACATGTCATATGAAAGCGAGGAGAATTTTGCCAGAAATGCTATACACACTATCAGAGTTTCCGGCTTTTACACTTTGTCAACATCACAATGTTTCATAATATTTATAAACCATCACGCAGAAATCTCAACAATGGCACATATATGATTAAAGTAACATGAAAATAGATCTTTGTGTTTTATTAGCTCACCTGAGACAAAGCTCATGGGGAGCTTACAATGTGGTACTAGTAGGAGCCGGCATCCGTCCGTGCATCCAAACATGCATGTGTGCAACCACATTTTCAAAGATCTTCTCTGAAACTGCTTGGCCAATCAAAGCCAAATTTTGTATGAAGCATCTATAGGAAGTGAGAATCAATGTTTATATAAATTATCCAGGTCACATGACAAAGACCCCAACTACTTTTGTCCAATGTGCTTCTTGACACTCAGGTGAGCAATCGTTGCCCTTGGGCTGCTTGTTTATTCCTATGTCCGCCACATTTCTAGTATGAAGATTTGTTCATAAAATCTTCTGCTGATTCAAGAAGAGCATGTGTCAGCTTGTGGTGAAAGAAATGTGCCCAAAGTACTAATAATCTGTGTTTGGGAAGCTTGCTCATGAACAGTTTAGATAGCATAATGACTTTTCCTACATAACTTCGAGTGTTCACTGTAATGGTAAATCATTCAATCAAAAAAACAAAAAAAAAAACAACATACTTTTCTTTGCAGGTCATGGGTCCGCTGGTGCTTTTCTTTTAGTAGATTGTTCTATGAATGTACTTTACATGTAGAATTTGTTAAATTTCAATGTTGGGGAGCACGGTGGCATAGTGGTAGAACATCATAATCTGAATCCAGAGGCCCTGGGTTCGATTCCCACTGGTGGCACCATGTTGTGTCTTTTACGAAGACATTAACTCTCTCCAGAGTACTGATTAAAACCCAGCAAGTGATGGCTCTGTCCCGACATGACTGAAAAAATGTTGACAGGACTATATATAGTTTGTCTGTACAAGCTTTATTGATAGGTTAGATACTGTCCCATTCAAGAAATTAGAATATCATGTCAAAGCAAAAGATAATCTTCACTATGCCTCAGAATGTTTTTCATGGTACAAATGCACCAAAAATGTTAAAAAGATTAAAAAAAATATTGATACACAAATTTCACCTTTTTAATGAAACAAAATCAAGTAGAGAGCAAAAATCAGTACAAAGAACTGACCTTGAATGTTCTTAACTCTTAAGAAGAATTCGAAATCAAAAGGAGAGACAGACAGATAGACAGACAGATAGACAGACTGACAGACAGACAGTGACAAACCTTTGACTTGGTAATGCGCATCCTTCTCAGGTGGCGTATCATATGTGAACAAAGTTGGACTATCCGTTTTCAGCTTCTCCATATTATGTAACAGTATTCGCCTATGGAGAGAACTTGGAGCACAAACGAATTTGTCGAAATCCTTTGGCTTAAAGAATTTTAGCGTTTTTGAAGATGTGAAGTCAAGTCTCGTAAAGTCCTGCGCGTACTTAAACAGACCAGGGTCTATCTCTATGAGCCAGTCGTTTATATCTTTGGAATTTTCTTTGCTTAATGCCATCTTATATTTTTGAAAGCACGAAGTCGATACACCGAGATGAAAAACTTAAATGGTGCGGGTTGCTCTGATATAAATCGTATTTCATCCTTATTTGCATACTGCCACCAGAGCTTTTCCTTGTCTGTCAATCATCCTTACCCCAACCAATTATATGGTCCTGGCATTTACGATAAGGTTGCGGTTTCTAATTCATCTGGCCAAAATAGGCCGGCCAAACAAATTCGAACATCAACTTATCGCAAAACGTTTTGCATATCAAAGGATAGACCATTAGACAGGAACTCTCGACGTTCAGATATTATTAAATGTCAAGTTATGCATACAACAAAAGAAATGTACTCAAAGTAACCGGTTTCTTTTGATATATGACACTGTCATCGACATAAACAGTCCTGAAATAGCACCCTTATATACTGCTCAAAATGTTTAAAGGAACACTGCACTTTTTTCCGTATACCACAATGTTAACTACCCCGACTTTGGCACACATTTTGAGGTTACCCACGAAGAACAAGAATATCCGTCCCATTTGAAAATTCTTTCCTAGTGCGTCGAAATTACTTCTTACACAAATTTGGATACAGAATATGTTAAGACCATAGAACATTTTTTGCATTTTTTGAAAATTACGAATTTATGGCAATTTTATGAAAGTCCAAATATTCCAGAAAAGTTTGTCAAAAAATTTGTGTGAAGCATCTGTCAAAGTCAGTAGAGATTGTATGCTGGTAGATGATTGCACTGCCACATTCAAAGTTCTTTGCAATGTTCATGTTTGAGCTCATTTCCAAAAATTACCATCTTTTTAGCAAAATTCAAATTTAACAAAAAAGACCCATGGAGATAAGCAGGACATCAACTGTTCTCAAATTTGTGTAATCAGCAATTTCGAGGCACCAGGAAAACATTTTCAAATGAGACTGATATTCTGATTCTTTATGGGATGCCTCAAAATGTGTACCAAAGTTGGTAACAAAGTGTAACCATTGTGGTATATGGAAAAAAGTGCAGTGTTCCTTTAAATATTTTGAATATTCTACTCAAAAGTTTGATAAGGATCAGAATTATTTTTGAGCCACCACATCAGAAAGTCAACAGTTTGCACATGCGAAATTAAAATTGCAGATCATCTGCACAGTAACCGCGCAGCTGATCAGCGCCTTTGTTTTCGCTCTATATATAGCATAATGCCAATTCTTTTATATATAAATCTTATTACGTAGATTTCAAGCTTTTCTCTGGCTGTACTACTTAGTTTTAGTCGGACCTGGTCGGAGACCCAAATTAGTTGGTTTTCTCACGAGAGGGCTCATTTCAAATTATCGACAACGCTATGGAGCAACCGAATGCCCAAAAAGTGTTTATAGAGTAGACATGTAGCGCAACCATTTCTCCATAAACGTGTTAGCATTATCTCCAGAATTACAAAATTGCAGAAATCGTGGACTGGTGTTTATCTGATGCCACTAACTGGTACATTTTTTCGCAAAAGTGTTCTGATTGTAAACATCCACAAGTCTAATACAGGCTGAAAATTGCACTGCCAGAAAATCGTGATTTTTGGTAAAACAAAACGCGATGTTTTGTCCAAAATTTTATTTTCGCTCTGAATATTCGATCCTTAGCACCGAAGTACGCTTAACATAGCCTTTCAAAGTGTGTTCAGTTTGAAACAATGAAAACTTCAATAACAAAAATGATGGTATAGATCGTTGTAAAACCTGAATCAGTGCACGTAGCTAGAACTGTGGCAGTTTTCAGTGTACATGGCATCATTTTAATTTACTGATTTTATTTATTTTATTTTTTTTTTCGGGGCGGGTGGATAAAATTCTTTGTTTTTTTCCAAAAATCACGAAATGCCGGAATTTTCAAAACTTCTGATTTAGTCATCACAGTTACAACATTTCGATTTTCGAAACAGTTTTGCAGTGAAATGAACCAGTGGGATGGATCATCAACTGACAGACTGATTTGACAAGGCAGCTTGTTTTTATTTATTTATTTATTTATTTATTTATTTATTTATTTATTTATTTATTTATTTATTTATTTATTTTTGTTAGGTTGAGGGAGGGGAGGTAAGCGTTTATAAGTCTTTGCAGTAAACACCAACTCCTCCAGGGGAGCGTGTTGGCGCAGTGGTAGAGCGCCAGAGCGAGAGGCCGGGGTTCGATCCTCGCCCCGGGCGTGACCGGCTTGTGTCCTTGAGCAAGGCACATTAACTCCCCACAGTATTGGTTAAATACCCAGGAAGCAAGTTTTCGTCTTTAAAGTCAAGCCTTACATCTTTATACTTAATCAGGTTCAGATTGGGCTAATCATTAATTAATGTCTTTGACAAATTTTTTTGCTTAGTGCCATCTTGAACTTGCACTTATTAATTTGACACGAATTGCACCAGCCGGTAAGAAAACTGCATTTCGTTCTAATTTACATACAGTAGGACAGTTCTCTTACCCCATGGCAAAATACCGCATATGGTGTTGTCCTTTGTGGTGAATTGAAGGTTGCTAAAGTAAAAACACTTTGGTCGTACATATATTTTCTTCAGAAATTATTAATTGTAATTCGAAACTTTACCGCCCATCGCTAAACATTTTACATTTAAATGAGCATTAGCCAAACGAAGTTCAAATTCCTGGTCATTAGCAAACAAGATGGTGAAGAGATTTAGGAAGTGAGAGTTATTATACAATATGTTTAAATGTCTTGCTTTTGTATGGTATTTTAAAATACCTCTAAATACAATTGGTAGTAAAATATGGCGATTTTATCAAAACGGACGCAGTTCTTTTGTTATGCTAATTATGTAAGCCGGTTTCGTTTTTCCAGTCACGTTTACACACTTTACTTTTCACTTTACATGTACATATATAATGTTAAAATGGAACGAACAAATAAATTTGGACGTCAGTATAAGAAAGGAAAGGCCTTGAGCCAGGATTTCAGATCATTGATAATAGACAGATGCATTGAACTTGGTGGAAATAAAGACACGTGTGTGATTCCTACTGGAACTTACACAAAAATTTCAAAGGAGTTTAAAATCTCTGATCACTGTGTTAGGTCTCTATGGCTACATTTTTGTTCTACGCATAGTGTTGCTGAAAAACCCCATGGTGGCGGACAAACTAAAAAGTTGAGTGAGCCGGACGAACAGTATCTCTTGGCATTAAAAACAGAAAAGCCAACTATTTCTTATAGTGAAATGAGACAAAAACTTTTGAGTCATTCCGATGTTCCCGGTGGAGATGTCTCTTTATCGACGATTGGTAATATTGTAACCAAAAACTTCAACATGTCGTTCAAAAAGGTATCGCGACCAGAGGGAGAGCGATTCTCTTTTGACAATCTTCGGTACACTCAGGCGTTTATCGATCATATCCAGACATTAGACCCCAACAGAGTTCTATATATGGACGAATCAGGATATAAAACTACTGTCATGCATCGAACAAGGGGACATTCTGAAGTAGGCGTTCGCTGCATAGAAGTAACAAAGTACCACCCTAGTCCCCACCTTACTCTGAATCTGCTTGTGGGGTTGAGAGGCCCACTTTTTTATAACTTTGTAGACGGTTCTTCAACAATGGCTCATTACGTACAGTTTTTCACAGACGCTTCTCATGCGTACTCGGACGATGGACTACCAGTCATATCACCAGGAGATGTTATTGTCGTAGACAACTCGCCTCTGCATCACAATCAGGCTGAAGTCCTGTTATATAATTACTTTGCTCCTCTTGGTGTTCAAATCATTTTTATGCCGCGATATTCTCCAGATCTAAGTCCAGCAGAACCCGTTTTTATGCACACCAAAACATTATTGAAGCAGTCCCGGTTTTCCCAAATAATTCGGGAGAATTTTAAAGTTGCCATAGGTTTGAGTCTTCAAGAAGTGACAGCCGGAGATATGATGCAATATTACAGACATACCGGGATCTTTAATGTGTAAACACTGAATAGATGTTTGCAGAGCACAAGTCAATGAAACTTTAACTGACAAAAAAGAAAAAGAAACGCATTAATAAGGTTTTCCCGCCAATTTCTACAGTATGCTTTGAAACTCTTGACTTTTTGTACCTGGTTTATCGCTACTGTATGGCTACCAAGCATTTGAAACTAGCGTCCATGATGAACAAAATAAGACTACGATTTTACAAGACGAATGATCACCACAAGGTTTCGAAAGATTTGCATTTGCATCGGATATTAACACGGCTTTTGCACGACGCGAATGATTTTGTCTCAGAATGGGCTTTCTTAAAAAAAAAAAAAAAAAAAAAAAAAAAAAAAAAAAATGACATGTACTATTGCGTTTCTTTTTCTTTCTTTTTTTTTTCTTTCCTTTTATTTTTTCTTGTCGGAAAAAAATTAGGGTCTTTCTATCAAATGACCCTGGCAGACACATTGACAACTTTAGAACCGCGAATGGTTCTCATTACATCAGCCGGCGATAATCTCGAACAAAATGTTCAAACCTGTATCGAGTTTCATAGTTTGAAATATTTAAAGAAAATGATAGGTATAAAAACCGCTTTTTATTTGTTTGTGCTTCCCTAGTTCTTTAATTCACTGATAGATCCCGAAGGATGACATCAATATAATGTTTCTGTTGTGCCCCGCACCCCCAAGAAAAAAAAAAGAAGAAGATTTTGTGTTTGTAAGGCAGACTGACCAGTGTTCTCGTGTCATATACTTACCGAAGCCTCTAAACATTTTCTGTAATCGAAGCAGAACAGTTTGGTTTGTACATTTAATGAGTCAATGTGTATATCTATTTTTAAAGCGTGTGGGCGGTTATTATTGGGTAATTTGACAATCGAAAAGATGACACCGTGGTGCTAAAAATACATGTGACGCGTGTAAAACTAAATCGATACAAGTATTTTTGACAAACATATTGTTGAGCGTATCCGATTACTCAACCTGGGCGGGCTGTAGATTGCTGCCTAGAAGATAATTATTATCTCCAGTTTTATAGGCCTCAAAACATTGCAGGCTGGTTAGTCTCTGACCTGCATAAAAATCCAGAAGACAAAGATTTCTAATGATAGTGCTTATTGGGTCTGTAAAATATCTGTGCTTCCCTAAAATCTGTACTTTGATTTTTCGCAAACAAAATGTTCCTTTCCAAAACAATCACGATCATTCAGTTTACCAACTCTGGCACTGTGACAATAAAACTCAGCACAATTCTCAAACCCTCCTCCATTTGGCTCTCCTGGATAGAAAAAATCAGCCGGAATCATTTTGTTACTTGTTTGCCAAACATAAGTCCCCTCATTTTCATTATCGTGACCTCCAACCCATACTGTGTACATTGCTTTGTATTTCTGAACAAGCATATCCCTTTCCTCTGCATTGTCTATCTCAACAAGATGGCTTCCTTTTGAATTGCAATATTCCTGGGCATCGTTCCACATCATTTTTTCTGAACTCAATAAGTAGCAGCCATTTCCAAGCATTTCCCATGGGTAATCACATGTAAGCATCTTGCGCAGTTTTTCGAAAATCTTTTGCTCTGAAAGAGCCACTGCTTCTGTTACATAGCTTTCCATTGAATCTTTAAAATCTTGTTTCACTGTTTCAATTTCATCTCTTAAAGTTTGAATTTCTAATTCATTTTCAACTAACTTAGCTTCACACTTGTTTGTCATGGACTCAGTCATTTCCAGTAGTATTTTGTCTTGCATGTCAGTATTTGTTGTGAAGTTATGAAATTTATCTTCCAGAGTTTGTCTCTGTGTTTCATGCAGATTTTGCAACCAAACTTTCATCCTTTCAATGTCATTACTGGTTTTTCCTTCATGCTCTTTTTGACTTGAATTTATTTCATTCAGTATTTTACGACTGAAAGCTTTCTCATTTTTGAATCCATTTAGTGTATACACGATGAGCTCTTCTACTTCAGATTTCAATTCCTTCACTTCTGTAACTGTTCCATTGACTAGTTCTAATACCTCTTTAGAATCAGCATTCTCTGGTTTTGTTTCATTGTTTTTCTGGTCCAGTTTTCCAGTATTTCTTGCCAGGTTATTTGATATGGCCGTCCAAATATCTTCTACATCTCTTTGTAAACCATTAGTTATCCTGTTTATTCTGTTAAACTTTAGGTTTAGATGCTGTATTGCCTCATTTTGGGAATCACAGTTTATTAGGTGATTAAGCAGTAATATGTTAAAGTAGATCCATTTGTTTAGTATCCACATTGTGACTGTTTTAGTTTTTATCATATAACTATCATATGTGCTGTAAGTTCGGAAGTTTATGCTTGACTTTTATTTCGCAAATGTTTGAATTCCAAATTGAAAGAGAAGTGAATTCCTGCACATTCAAGAAGCACCACAAAAATTAAGTTCTTTGTGTTTTGGGAGGCTAATGAAACCAGCTTTTGTTTCAAAGCACTTAGGACCTCTTACATGATTGTTTTTTTTTCACAAGTGCCACATCCTGCATGTAAGGGATAATTGCCATGATTTTATAAACCAGGATATGTAAATGAGCCGCATCGTGAGAAAACCGGATTTTTGCCTATGCGAAAACAAAGGCGCAGATCAGCTTCGCGGTAACCGCGAAGCTGATCAGCGCCTTTGTTTTCGCTACACGGATAGTATATTTCCTCTTCTTCTTATATCCGAAATTTCAAGCTTCTAGCCTGCTTCTGAGACTGTACAGCCCGGTTTGTGTCGGACCTGGTCGGAAACCCCGAAGACCGGTTTTCTCGCGTCGCGGCTCAAATTAAATAATATATTTATTTGCATTCGCTTGAGCCACACTCTGTAGCTACAAAGACTGGGATTTCAAACTTACTTCCACCATGTCCCTTCAGCAAGACACATTGACTCAACATAATACAGTTCAACCTCATTATAATGCGCCTCATTATTGTGCAGTTTTCAATATAACACTACCATGCCTTGGTTCCCAAAAAGATAATTTTGCTACATGTCTGTTGTAAATAACCTCTGTATAACAGGGTTTCACTTATAACACGGTCTGTTTCCATGGACCCCAAAGATAGCCTTATAATCAGGTTGACCTGTACCATCTCCGCAACAATGAAACAGCAGCTTGGCTCTAACATGAGTGAAAAATTGTTGGCTAGGACTTTACTCTTTAGAACAAAACATAGATTTATGTCCATGGTGAACTGCTGTGGTCATGTTGGGACAGCCATTTATTCTAACCACTCTATTTATTGACATAACTAAAAAAAACGTTCTGATGTTAGTGTTGATCTCCGGCAATACACACTTTCTTCTCACACACATTATTAACTGAGCCGCATCATGAGAAAACCGGATTTTTGCTTATGTGAAAACAAAGGTGCTGATCAGCTTCGCAGTTATTGGTAAAGCTGATCAGCGCCTTTGTTTTCGATACACAAATAGTTCAATTCCTCTTCTTCTTAAACCCAAAATTTCAAGCTTCTAGCCTGCTTCTGTGACTGTACAAGACGGTTTGTGTCAGACCTGGACGGAAACCCCGAAGACCGGTTTTCGCGTGTCGTGTCTCAACTTGAAAACCATTTAAAATTGACTAATTTTCTTTTTGTCTCTCTGATGAGCTATTGTTGGCTTTGAGTACTTACGAAATTGCACAGGGAGCAAAAAGTGGCAACTGAACAAATTACATCATTCATTTTCAGGCTGTAAATGAGCCGCATCATGAGAAAATAGGATTTTTGCTTGTGCGAAAACAAAGGCGCAGATCAGCTTCGCAGTAACTGCGAAGCTGATCAGCGCCTTTGTTTCCACTTCTCGGATAGTGCAATCCCTCTTCTTGTTAAATCAGAAGTTTCCAGCCTCTAGCCATCTTCTGTGCTTGTACAGCTTGGTTTCTGTCACACCTTTTCAGAAACCACATTGTTGGTTTTCTCATGAGGCGGCTCATATATAAACCTGCAATTAATTTACTTGTTGGCACCTTTGAAGTGCTGCTTGTGAAGCACTCTCTTGACAATAGAACATGCATCTCTTTCAAATTACATGCTCTTAAAGCAGCATTTTTGGAATTTTTATGTTGTTTTTTTGTGTGTGTTTTTTCTATAATGTGAACAACATATTTTGCTAAATGAATGCTAGAGATCGTATTAAGGGCCTTTGAAGATGTTGCATCTAAAGGGGCGTGTGCTGGATCTATTGTGTATCGCTTTGTAACCAAGGGGACAAATTAATCCTCATGTCTAGCACAGACCTTTCATGGAAATATTTCTATGGCCATTCTTTGACTGTTAAGATTAAACATTTCATTGCCTTTGTTTGAAGTACCTCCAATCGGTTTTCGAAAGCGTGGATGACAGAATTAAAATCGCGGAGAATCTTTTACAAAAGTGCGGAGAGTTTGCAATGAAAAGTGCGGATCCTTTTCATGACGCCAAAAAACAACAAAAAAAAAACCCAAAAAAACAACAGATTTTTATTTTATCAGAAATAAAAACCATATTTATTGTTATAATCTGACACGCTATTAATTTAATAGCTATACAATACTAACAGTTTGTGTGAAATTTCTGTGATATGTTCAATATAGGGATCAAACATGGTTTTCTGTACATTAACATCTGCTGGGCCCCGAGGGAGGCGTTGAAACCCGAGCCTGAAAGGCGAGGGTTTCAACCCTCCCGAGGGGCCCAGCAATTGTTAATGCATCAGAAAGAAAATGTTTGATTGTATTATTGTATTACACACGTATTTCATGCGAAAATTTTGAGAAATTGTCCAGATTTTGCAAAGATTGAAGAACCTAAAATGGCGTGGAAAAATGACGTTAGCTAACAACGTTTTAAAAATGCTGCTTTCGGGGCAAACTTCGACGTCATCATGACGTCATAAAATAAAGTCTATTCAAATGCACGTTACGCGATGACGTCAATTTTTGCAAGAGGCCCTGTAACTAGCGTAAGTAAAAGCCATGTATTAACAGCACACGAGAATTGCCACATTAATAAATGGCTTTCTACTCATTAATATATGGCTGTTATTATCATGTGACACGGGTATTTATGCAATAATTGTGATTAACATATTTTGCCCCTTGCTCACCAACTGGGATGTGGAAGTAGACTTTGAACAGAATCTGTATTTTATCAAAGACATTACAATATATGGAAAACATGTAGCATTTTCTTTTGAATTCAATGGTCTACAACACTTAGAAACTCTCTTAAAACTTAGCCAACACTTACATTCACCTGAAATTCTCGGTCAATTATCACTTTTAAACGGATTATGCAATCCGCTCTTTTCACTGCACGGCCTCTGCGCAAATGAAACTCCCATCACGGTATGATTTCCGTGCTTTTGTAATATGTGGAAATGTGCAGCAGTATCTCAGAGCAGCAGCTATCACAATAGCAGCTCATGTACAATGCACTCAGTGCAAATAAAAAATAAACAGTTCATCTGTTATGACCCTCAGGGAAAAATAAAACTTGGAATTTTGATGCATGCAGAAGGTTTTGCCTGTAAACTTCATAAAGATAAGATGATACTTGATTTTTTTAGCTCTTCCAGTTTTATTGGCCTTCAGTTCTTGGTATTTTCAAACAGAATTATGTACAAGAACAGTTGCTGGTTATTAATATTTTATTGCTGTTTTGGAATTAATTGATACCTTTGCATAAGTCAGCAAGTAGGAAGATATCAACAAATTGTATGTGCAATAGCTCATCAACTTCCAATAGAAGATGCAGATGCTCTGCTGCCAAAACTTGTCCATGCAATATACAGATATTTTTCAGAAGAAAACAATGAAAATTTCTTAGGAAAAATTTTGATATTTTGAATATTTTTGCTCAAAACATTGATTGTGGGTACACGTTAGAACCGCCTTGTGAGGCGGTTCTAATGAGTACCCACAATCTACGTTTTGGATCAAAAATAAGAAAAAATAGGTACACCCCAGCAAACCCCAGTTTTTCTATATATGTCTACCACATATACTTAGATCAGAATATTCAAAGTCTGATAAATAATGAATGGTGTAGTATGTTTTTCTCAGAATATGCATAGAACCAGATGTTGCTGCACATTTTATGATTTGCCCAGAATTTTACTCTTATCCCTCCGCGTTTGATGTGATTGCCTAGAAGTTATTAAAATGACATTAAATCTTGGCATATTGTGATGTTTTGTATTGCCATTGTATGCACTCTTGTGCGCAACAAATAAAGACTGTTTCCAACAACATTTGCTCCCCCACCCATCGTGGAATAGCAGGGACTTTGACTTTTGGTCCAGCAAATCGCCGCTAAAAGCCCCACCCTCCGGGGACTGCTCGTTGGTTAAACCACTACTGTTACCCCCACCCCCCCAACCCCACCCCCGTGAAAGCCCCGCACATTTCCATGGTTATCTCCGCCCTACCCTGGGGTTGGGGGATGGGGTGGGGTGCGTGGTTACAAATGACTAATGCATAAAGGTTGACAGGCACTGAAGCTTGGCTAGTCATTGCCAGTGTAAGCCCATTCAATGAACAGCGATTGTTTTGGTGTAAAAATGAAAATTTTCAGTTGAAAAAAAAAATGCTCTAAACATTGATTGTGGGTACAAGTTAGAACTGCATGTACACCCATGTACATCCCAGTTGAGCTATATGAAAGTGGGATATACATTACTGGTACTTGGACAAGTTATTCTTATGAGCATGTTCAAATGTCAAGTTAACTGGAGTTTTACATTACAGCACATTTGCTTTTGGTTTGAAAAATTTTGCTTGGTTTCTCAGAACTTTTTTTTGCGAATATTAGCAAATTTACAAAGTGATCGTGAATTCAAGACCTCGGAAATAGAAAATTCACAAAATAAAAGAAACTCAAAAATTTCCCAATTTTCATTAATTGCTTGACCCACTTGTTTCTTTTTATCATATATTTTCTTAAATACAGAAAAGATATTAAATAAAGTTTTAGTACCTTCTATAGATTTCTGCAAGCCAAGATTGATAACTCTTCAACCTCGCATGTTTGATATAGTTTATTGCATGACTGAAAAAAATAAAAGTTTGGAATCCTAATGTGATAATTGAACTGCTATTTCCCAAAATTGCCTGATATTTTGCCAAAATATTATGATATATGCGGAAAATGTTTTTTAATGTAATCTAGCAATTGGCCTTTAGGGAGGAATGCTCTGAGAAAAACATGGATTGTGTCATGCGTAAATCTCTCTTGCATGGACGAAGATGGGTACACTGCGTAGTGGAAACTTGTACCTTCACGTACCATTAAGTTTTCCATTTTGTCACCTAAGCTCGAAAACTAGACATACATTTACCAAATTATATCTCATTTTAAATGTTCATCATAGCCCATTAATTTATATGAAGAGTATCTGCATTTTCACCGGCTCAATTCAAAGCTATGTCCCGTTCAACGGAAACACCATCAGCAACCACTTTAATGTCTAGTGGTGGGGGAGAACCAGGGCAGTCCTTGATGTTTGGTCAGGAGAAAGCCTGTGAAACTGCTGTGGCCTGATGCCAGTGCAGGAACAGTGAAATTGATACTTAGTGGGATTTGAACCTGCATGGCAGAGGAATAGACAGGTAGCTACAGCTGAACTTCATTATAATGCCCTACACTATTGTGCAGTTTTCACTATAACACGGTCATGGTATTTCACTATAACACGGTCATGGTATTTCACTATAACGGTCATGGTATTTCACTATAACACGGTCATGGTATTTCACTATAACGGTCATGGTATTTCACTATAACGGTCATGGTATTTCACTATAACGAGGTCATGCTCCAATATAGTTTTCAGCTGCTGTGACCCAAGTCGATTTAATATAAATATGATTGAATGATGTTGATGTTAAAATACTTTGTACTTCTTATAAGAATCATGCATTCAGATTGAAAATACTAGGGATGTCAACCGGAGTCCGAACGTTCGGACTTCAGATACCGTACCGAAGTTCGGATCCAAATTTTAGCATCCGGACGTTCGCTAAAAAATCAATGTGTCCAATAATTAGGTAAATTCCCATTAATATATCACAAAAAATACACAATATTTACTTAGCAGAATAGGAAACTAGGTATTTAATACGAATTGTTAAACATGTAGTGTCAAAGGTCACTAAGGTGTAACAGATTAACGGGACAATACAGGCCAAGGGGAAGCGACAATAAACAAAGAAATGATTAAAGATGATAATTGGCCTTTTTTGTTTCCTTTTGAAAACGATATGATTTACACTTATCGAGTTTTAAAAATGATAATTATACAGACCGTCGCCCAGCAAAACAACATGTGAGATGATTAACACATATGTTTTAGGATTAAACAAAACAAGTGTGCTTATTATGATCTTTATTTGACAAATCAAATATGCGGATTCTTAAGCTGACCCGTTTATGCAAAGAAGAAACAAATTCAGAATACCATAAGATTTTCTACTTGTATAATGTGAGTAAATTGAATTTGTTCGCTGATGCACCAGTTCGACAAAATGGGAACTCGGTTTTGTGAATGTAAATGAAGTTTCCTAAATTGCGCGGAGTTTTTTTTTCTGTGTCACAGCAACGGAAACAACTCTTGATTATGAATGTTCTTTCAAGGGAACACTTGATTAACATACATGTAAATGTACATGTAATATTATGACCTGATCCGAAAAAAATGCGAACGTTCGAACCATCCGGATGTTTGTTTCCGAACGTCCGAACCCTAAATCTGACAACGAATGACATCCCTAGAAAATACATCAAAATTTAGTAATAAATGTACTTGATAAGATCACTGATCAAAGCTTAGGAAGTTGAAAAAACTAGTTTCTGTTCAGAAAATGAGTTTAGAATTCCTGGTGTATGATTTATAACACATTAATATAAAATGAGCCATGTCATGAGAGAACCAACATGGTTTCACAACCCAGCCTGTACATGCCGAAGATTAAATGGCTAGAGGCTGAAAATTTTGGATTTAGAAAGTAGAGGATTTGTACTATCCGTATAGCAAAAACAAAGGCTCTGATCAGCTTCGCAGTTACTTAGGTTTCGCAGATGCAGATTGTTGGTTTTCTCAAGTGGCGGTTCAATTGTAGAAGTTTTTGAATTCTAAATTACATCAAAATCATAGGTACTGGCAACTTTTAGTATACATAGAGGCTTTTACTTAATGCTTTTTAGCTCACCTGAGCCGTTAGGCTCACAAGGTGAGCTTATAGGATGGCCATGATCCGCCGTCCGTCTGTCCGTCGTCCGTTCGTCCACAATTTCAAAGATCTTCTCCTCTGAAACCGCTTGGCCAATCAAAGCCAAATTTTATATGAAGCATCAATAGGAAGGGGGACCAATGTGTATATAAGAAATCCAGGTCACATGACCAAGATGGCCGCCATGCCCATATATGGTAAAAACCCTTCAAAAATCTTCTTCTCCAGAACCGGTGGACCGATTTCAACGAAAGTTGGCATGAAGCATTAATGGCTCAAGCACTACAATGTATATATAAATCGTGACCCTGTGATGACCTTGACCTATTTTACGGCAAGGTCAACATAGGTCACGAATGCATTTGAATGGGGAAAACTTTTGAAATGTCATTTAAAGTGAAAGTCTTGCAGGAAATGGGCGGTAGGACTGAATAGTAATGATTCTGAAAAAAAATTGGACCCCAGGGGCTCATGTGCCCCCACCCCGGGGCAATATACATGTATATCTCCATAATATTCGAACGTCTTCTCCTCTGAAACCACTTGGCCAATCAAAGCGAAATTTTATGTGAAGCATCAATAGGAAGGGGTAACAAATATGTATAAAAAAAATCCAGGTCACATGACCAAGATGGCCGCCATGCCCATATATGGTAAAAACCCTTCAAAAATCTTCTTCTCCAGAATCGGTTGATCGATTTCAATGAAACTTGGCAAGAAGCATCGATGGCTCAAGCACTACAATGTATATATAAATCATAACCCTCTGATGACCTTGACCTATTTTAGGGGAAGGTCAACATAGGTCCCAATGCATTTGAATGGGGAAAACTTTTAAAATGTCATTTAAAGTGAAAGTCTTGCAGGAAATGGGCAGTAGGACTGGATATTAATGATTCTGAAAAAAAATGGACCCCAGGGGCTCATGTGACCCCACCCCGGGGCAATATACATGTATATTTCCATAATATTCAAACGTCTTCTCCTCTGAAACCGCTCGGCCAAACAAAGCTAAATTTTATGTGAAGCATCTATAGAATAGGGGAATCAATGTGTATATAAATAATCTAGGTCACATGACCAAGATGGCCGCCATGCCCATATATGGTAAAAACCCATCAAAAATTTTCTTCTCTGAAACCAATAGACTGATTTCAAGGAAACTTGGCATGAGGCATCAATGGCTAAAGTACTCCAATGTATATATAAATCATGACCCTGTGATGACCTTGACCAAGTTTATGGCAAGGTCCACATGGGTTGCCTATGCATCTGAATTGGGAAAACTGTTAAAATGTCATTTGAAGGAAAAAGCCAACAGGAAATTGGCAAATGGACAGAATATTGAAGATTCTGAAAAAAGAAAATGGCCCAAGGGCTTCATCTGCCCCTGCACTGGAGTTAAAATATTCAAACATGTTTATTGGTATATGCAGCTGATCTCAGGTGAGCGTTTACAGGACCATTGGTCCTCTGGTACTTAATTGTTTGGACCCCTGAGACTAGAATACGAGTAATGCACTTTATTATATACCCAAGAAATTGTCCCGTTCACATTGTATTGCTGAAAAAATGAATGTTTTTCCATATTCAATAGTTTAGAATGTTTTCCATGGAAACTTCTGTCATATTGCACAGGTCCAAGGAATGTTCTGTCATATTGCACGGGTCCAAGGAAGGGCGTTCCCGGCGGGACTACTTTCGCAAGATCGTCGCCATTTAAAAAATATCTGGCCGCCATTTTGCTTTACACTTTAACTGAACAAATGACAAAACTAGAAAACTTACAGTTACTCGCACAATAAAGTACATAAAACTTCATCTAAAAACAAATACCTGTAATTTTGAACAAAAACACAGCTTTGGCACTCCAATTTTCCAACAGTCATGAAATTTTCGACCGCAACGTTGTCCAATTTCGAGGCAACGTAACGTTTCTCGCGTTAATGTTGGTTAACATTTCCCGCGAAAGGCGGAGGTTCGCGTGTAGTAATGTGGTGATCAGTCGTTAGAGACAATACTTTTTACATAAATTGTGGCCAAATTAAAGGTCGAACAGGCCTGGAGATGCCAGGAATAAGCATTTGAAATCCCTCCATTGCTTATTAAAGGGTATATAATAAAAAGGTTATTGAATGAATATCGTAAAATATTCGGAACTCGCAAGCTCGTGCGTCCTCGCCATATGAACTCGTTCCGAATATTTTACGATATTCATTCAATAACCTATAAATTTTGTATACCTGGCCCCTATGTGGCGATAATGGTGGTGGTGTGGTGGGTGGGGCTGTTTAATTTTTAGCTCACCTGAGCCGAAGGCTCACAGGTGAGCTTATAGTATACCCATGCTCCGTCGTCCGTCCGTCGTCCGTCGTTCACAATTTCAAAGATCTTCTCCTCTGAAACCGCTTGGCCAATCAAAGCCAAACTTCATGTGGAGCATCCTTAGGAAGGGGGAATGAAAGTTTATATAAATGGTCCAGGTCACATGACCAAGATGGCCGCCATGGCTATAAATAGCAAAAACCTTTAAAAATCTTCTTCTCCAGAACCAGTGGGCCGATTTCCATGAAACTTTGTATGTAGCATTCGGGATGTGGGCTCATCATAGTTTATATAAATCATGACCCTAGGATGACCTTGACCTATTTTACGGCAAGGTCAACTTAGGTCGCCAATGCATTTGAATGGGAAAAAATGGTAAAATGCTATTTAATGGGCAAAACTAACTGGGAATAGGCAAATGGACAGAAGATTAATGTTAATGGAAAATTTTAGCCCCTGGGGGGGGGGGGTGTCTGCCCTTGCCCCGGGGCTATATACATGTATATTTCCATAATAATGAAACATCTTCTCCCCTGAAACCGCTTGGCTAATCAAATCCAAACTTCATATGGAGCATCCTTGGGAAGGGGGAAAGAAAGTTTATATAAATGGTCAAGGTCACATGACCAAGATGGCTGCCATGGCTATAAATAGAAAAAACCTTTAAAAATCTTCTTCTCCAGAACCAGAAGGCCAATGATTTTGAAACTTGGTGTGAAGCATCAGTGACTGGAGCTCTACAAAGTTTATATAAATCATGACCCTGGGATGACCTTGACCTATTATACGGCAAGGTCAACATAGGTCGCTCATGCATTTGAATGGGGAAAAGTGTTAAAATGTCATTTGTAGGGAAAACCTTGCAGGATTAATGGGCAAATGGACTTAATTTTTATGATTCTGAAAAAATTTGGACCCCAGGTCAACATAGGTCGCTCATGCATTTGAATGGGGAAAAGTGTTAAAATGTCATTTGTAGGGAAAACCTTGCAGGAAATGGGCAAATGGACTTAATTTTTCTGATTCTGAAAAAATTTGGACCCCGGGGCAATATACATGTATATTACAGTGATATTCAAAGATCTTCTTCTCTGAAACTGCTTGGCCAATCAAAGCCAAACTTTATGAGGAGTATTGTTAGGAAGTGGGAATGAAAGTATATATAAATGGTCAAGGTCACAAGACCAAGATGGCTGCCATGGCTATAAATAGCAAAAACTTTTAAAAATCTTTTTCTCCAGAACCAGAAGGCCTATGATTTTGAAACTTGGCATAAAGCATCAGGCAATGGAGCTCTACAAAGTTTGTATAAATCGTGACCCTTGGGTGACCTTGACCTATTTTACGGCAAGGTCAACTTAGGTTGCCCATGCATTTGAATGGGGAAAATTGTTAAAATGTCATTTGAAGGGCAAAACTTGCAGTAAATTGGCAAATGGACTAAAGTTTTATGTTTTCAAAAAGAAATTGACTCCAGGGGTTGCTCTGACCCGGCACTGGGGTTATATACATGTATATTATCATTCTAGTCAAACAAGTTTATTGGTATATATCTCGGGTTTCAGGTGAGCGTTTACAGGACCATTGGTCCTCTGGTTTAAGCCACCTACTGTGAGGCCAGTTTTGTGCGCAGATCCAGAAAAACAATATCAGAGGAAATCCCCATATACATTTTTTGTACTATTACAAATCAACCGCCACGTGAGAAAACCAACAATCTGCATAGGCGAAAACAAAGACGCAGATCAGCCTTTGTTTTCGCTACACGGATAGTACAATTCCTCTTCTACTTAAATCCGAAATTTCAAGCTTCTAGCCTGCTTCTGTAGCTGTACAGGCCGGTTAATGTCGGACCTGTTCGGAAACCACATTGTTGGTTTTCCCACGAGGCGTCTCACATATTAACCGCCACATGAGAAAACTGGTCATTGGGATTTCCGTCCAGGTCCGACATAAACCGGCCTGTGCCCCTACAGAAGATGGCTAAAAACTTGAAATATTGGATTTGGGAAGACAAATTTTACTAACCATGTAGCGAAAACAAAGGCGCTGATCAGCTTCGCAGTTACTGCGAAGCTGATCTGCGCCATTGATTTCACATATGCCAAACATTGGTTTTCTCATGATGCAGCTCAAATATCAGCGGGTGTCCGAGTATACATTTTTTTTGTACTATTACAAATAGTTAAAGTTAGTTCTTGGAAGATGATTTCAGACCGTCATTTGGAATACTTCAAGCACAGCGTTGTATTTGTCATCCTGTGAGAAGATACAATCACGGCTTTCCACGTAAGTTTCACTTTTGTAAGCTTAGTTTAGAGAATATCACAACCAAAAAAGTGCCATACCATGACCTGGGTCTGCATAAGAATGAGCTCCGTCATAAACAATCCGTATTTTTGCATATGCAAAAACAAATGCCCAGATCAGCTGTGCAGCAACTGTTTGTGTGGTTTGCCCTTATTAAGTAAGGAAGTACATGGTCACCAGCATGCACTAGCCCGTCCTTTTGATTGCAAAGCGAATAGGCCACGTTGGCTTGTGTTAAAATATGATTTGTACAAATTTTTTTTGTAAGATTTACTTCCCCTAGCTAAGACCTAATACATCGAGTTTCTGATTGAAAAAAAAAAATAAATAAATAAAAAAAAAATAGGATGAACCTTTTTTTTTTTACCTGGGTAGATTATTCCTCATATCAAATTGATGAGTACCTCTCTCACCTGGCACTATATAATATTTGAGCCGCATCATGAGAAAAACATTTTGCATATGCGAAAACAAAGGCACAGATCAGTTTCGCAGTAACTGCGAAGGTGATCAGCGCCTTTGTTTTCGCTACACATATAGCACAATTCCTCATCTACTTAAATACGAAATTTCAAGCTTCTAGCCATTTGCTGAGGCTGCACAGCCTGATTTGTGTCAGACCTGGTCAGAAACCCGAAACACCAGTTTTCTCGTGTCGCGGCTCATATTATATTTGATATTCCCGATAATATGATGAATCGTGAGGCTCACTGATCTTTTGATAAGAAACGGCAAGTGGTACTTTCCGAAACCAGTGAGTTTCCTTGATAAAAACATACTTCCTACCTCTGCAACTGTCACTAATCAATAAATTCTTCATCTTGAGAAAACCGGATTTTTGCATATGCAAAAACAAAGGCGCAGATCAGCTTCGCAGTAACTGCAAAGCTGCTCGGCGCCTTTGTTTTCGCTACACGGATAGTACAATTTCTCTTCTTCTTAAATCCAAAATTTTAAGCTTATAGATATCTTCTGTGGCTGTACAGGCCGGTTTTGTCATACCTGGTCGGAAACCCCGAAGACAGGTTTTCTCGCATCGCAGCTCAATTAATTCCTCATCTTATGACAGTAATGAATTTAACACATTTTTTTCATTTGAGTGGCTTGACAGGAGAAAACCTTTCTTGGGGGTTTACGAGCAGGACTGACACAAACTGACCTGCACAGTCACAGGTCCAGGCAGGAAGCTTGAAATTTCAGATTTAGGAGAAAGATAGATTCTGCTACCCATGAAGTTTAAACAAATATGTGAATAAGCTGTACAGTGACTGCACCGCTGATTGCATCTTTGTTTCAGATTATGTAAACGCAGGTTTTTTTATGATGCAGCTCATTTTTTCTGTTTTGGTAAATTTCATGAGCTGTGGCATCTATTTCAGCCTCCGCATGAGAAAACCAACAATTTGGGTTTCGGACGAGGTTCGACACAAACCGGCCTGAATATGGAATATTCACAGAATATGGTAAGAAGCTTGAAATTCGGATTTAAGATGGAGAAAGATTTACTATCTGTGATGCGAAAACAAAGGCGCTGATCGGCTAGGCAGTTACTGCACAGCTCATCTGCGTCCTTGTTTTCGCATTCCGGGTATACAGGTTGTTGGTTTTCTTATGTGTCGGCTCATTTTGTAAAGCAGAAATTTTTGGGTGATTTAATTATGCATTTGTTTTTGTCAGAAATATGAGCCACCTCATGGGAAAACCAACAATCTGCATATGCGAAAACAAAGACGCAGATCAGCTTCGCGGTAACCGCGAAGCTGATCAGTGCCTTTGTTTTCGCTACTCGGATAGTACAATTCCTCTTCTACTTAACTCCGAAATTTCAAGCTTCTAGCTCTTTTCTGTGCTTGTACAGGCTGGTTTGTGTCGGACCTGTTCGGAAACCACATTGTTGGTTTTCCCACGAGGCGGCTCATATAAAGGTGTATGCAGGTAATATGCTTAGGTATGCAGAAAAAATAAAAAATAAAAATAAAACAAAGAGAAAAAGTGAAAGACAAATTTGACACAAATAGTTCTTTCATGTTTCAAATTTTCATGAGATGTATGCTTAAGAAGGAGGTGGTCTGAGAACTAACTTAGAATATGTTTGCAGTCTTCTTTCATCCATGCAGTGGCACATGGTAAGGTAGGCATAAGCACACACACACACACACACACACACATGCATGAACACACACACACACATGCACACACACACATTAGAGGTGTTGTCGAGTGCAAACCGATTGGATTCAAAAGTGGCTTACCTGTAGAATATCTAATTGATAACAAAGTACAGACACAATTGATTTTGATATGACAAGCATAAAGATTTGGTTATGAAAACATTTCTATGGGTATGTTTCCATTTCCGTGTTTGGTCTGTGAATTCATCAGGAAAACATGTCCGTGTAATGTTTACCCCCTTGAACCCCACTTTTATATAGCAAAACTGGGGTATGCAGGGGTATACCTATTTTTCTTATTTTTGCTCCAAAACATAGATTGTGACTACTCGTTAGAACGCCTCCGCGAGGCGGTTCTAACGAGTACCCACAATCTATGTTTTGGAGCAAAAATAAGAAAAATATCAAAAGTTTTCAGCTGAAAATTTTCAATTTTAAAGCTCAAACAATCTCTGTATATTGCATGGGCAAGTTTTCGTAATGAAATGTGCACTAAGTATCTGAAACATGTCTCTGGTCGGCTTGCCTAGGAACAGTGTGGCTAACCATCCCAACATGACTTTAGCCACTGACCATGGACATACAGGCAAACTAAAAGCATTAAAAAATTTGTTAAGGCAACTGACTCATGTTTTCATGCAACCTTGAGAGATATCTAAGTTTGAGTTCCCATCATGAAACAATGATAAAGATCTTTAAGTGCAGATGCATGACATTTGGTAGAATAAACATTTGCTTCCATTCAGATTTTATTTTCTAGTTACTCTGGTTGGAGCCATGGTTCAGAACTTACAACATGAATGGAGCACAACAGTGGTTATCTAGATGTAACGAACACTGAGGACAGCCAACGCAGGTATCAATAAGCATCACATTATGAAAACTCGCCCATGCAATATACAGAGATTTTTTATCACACCTGCTTACAGCAGGGTGCGATATAGGAGTCCAAATTTCTGTCCGTCAGTCCGTCCGTCCGCCCGTCAACAATCACGTCGAAGTTAGGTTTTCTCTACACCTGTGATAGCTGTGAATGTGAAACCTTGCATAGTTATTGTCCTTGACATACCCTTCAAGCACGCACCTTGACCCGCTGACCTTGACCTATATTTCATGGTCCATTGACTTTGTTAATTTTTACGTCAAAGTTAGGTTTTCTTTGCATCAGTGATAGCTGTGAGTGTGAAACCTTGCTCAGTTATTGTCATTGGCATACCCTTAAAGCACACACCTTGACCTGACGACCTTGACCTATATTTCACAGTCCACTGACTTTGTTAGCTCACCTGAGCCAAAGGCTCATAGGTGAGCTTATAGTATACCCATGCTAAGGCTTCCGTCCGTCCGTCGTCCATCCCTCCGTCGTCGTCCACAATTTCAAAGATCTTCTTCTCTGAAACCGCTGGGCCGATTATTCTCATATTACACATACACCATCTACAGGTAGGGGGAAAGAATAATTGTGTTTTTTGTTTTGATCGGATAAGAACTCTGGTTGCTATGGCAACTTATGCTTCCCATAGACTTATAATGGAAAAAAGTGAAAATTGCCTGTTTTTGCTGTCTTGTTGGAGATATTTGAATTTTGTTTTTGCAGAAATGTTTATTGAGTAGTCCTCTACGTTTCATGTGACTTTTGTCCTAATCCTTCATTTTGATTGGTTGCAGGGGCCCCATATAGGGCAAAATTTCGAAAAATATTCAAAAATCTTCTTCTCAGAAACTGTCAAGGAGATGAAGCCTATACTTTGTATACATGTTCCTGACAGTAGCCTCTAAATAATTTGTGTTTTTTATTCCAGGCAGATAAGAACTCTGGTTGCTATGGCACTTAAAGTTTCCATAGACTTATACATGTAATGGGAAAAGTAGAAATCGGCTATTTTTCCGCTAAAATTGCAGACATTTGAATTTTGTTTTTGCAGAAATGTTTATTGAGTAGTGTTTGATGTTTCTTGCGAGTTTTGTCCTAATCCTTTATTTTGATTGGTTGCTGGGGCCCCATAAAGGGCAAAATTTTGAAAAAAAAAAAAAAAAAAAATCTTCTCCTCAATAACTGTCAAGTGGATGAATCCTGTACTTTGTATCCATGTTCCTGACAGTAGTCTCTACATAATTTGTGTTTTTTATTCCAGTCGGATAAGAACTCTGGTTGCTATGGTAACTAAGTTTCCAGGAAAAGTGGAAATTAGCTATTTTTTGAAAACTATTGCAGCCTGAGATCTGAAAAGTGGTAGATGCAAACAGCTACTGGATTAGATGAAGGTATATGATTAATTTAGGTCAAGGTCATCTCTTGACCTTGGCCGGTCTGTCGTCCATACACACTTTTCAAAGATTTTTTCGCTGAAACCACTTGGCCAATCAAAGCCAAATTTTATATGAAGCATCTATAGGAAGTGGGAACCAATGTATATATAAATAATCCAGGTCACATGACCAAGATGGCCACCATGCCCATATATGGTAAAAACCATTAAAATATCTTCATCTCCAGAACCGGTGTACCGATTTCAACGAAACTTTGCATGAAGTATGGATGACTCAAGTACTACAATGTGTATATAAAACATGACCCTGTGGTGACCTTGACCTATTTTATGGCAAGGTCAACATAGGTCGTCAATGCATTTGAATGGGGAAAACTTTTAAAATATCATTTTAAGTGAAAGTCTTGCAGGAAATGGGCAGTAGGACTGAAATTTAATGATTCTGAAAAAAAATGGACCCCAGGGGTTCATCTGCTTTTAAAATGTTATTTGAAGGGGAAAATCAGCAGGAAATTGGCAAATGGACAGAATATTGATTATTCTGAAAAAAGAAAATGGCCCAAGGGCTTCATCTGCCCCTGCACTGGGGTTAAATACCATATTATTCAAATATGTTTATTGGTATATGAAGCAGATCTCAGGTGAGCGTTTACAGGACCATTGGTCCTCTGGTTAATTTTTACATTGAAGTTCGGTTTTCTCTACACCTGTGATAGCTGTGTGTGTGAAACCTCGCATAGTTATTGTCCTTGGCATACCCTTCAAGCATGCACCTTGACCCGATGACCTTGACCTATATTTCATGGTCCACTGACTTAGGAAATTTTTACGTCGAAGTTAGGTTTTCTCTGCACCTATGATAGCTATGAGTGTGAAACTTTGCACAGTTATTGTCCTTGACAAACCCTTCAAGCACACTCCTTGACCCAATGCCCTTGACCTATATTTCATGGTCCACTGACTTTTTAAATTTTTACGTCGAAGTTAGGTTTTCTTTGCACCTATGATAGCTTAGAGTGTGAAACCTTGCACAGTTATTGTCCTTGACAAACTCTTCAAGCACGCTCCTTGACCCAATGCCCTCAGGGCTCTCACTACCATTTTTGGGAATGGGGCCAGGGCCCCTTAGCGGCATAGGGAACAATAGTCTTCACTAGCACCATCGGCTTTTATCGGATTTACAGAAATACCCGAGCGCTTACCTGTGAAATTACTGTTGAGCGATGTACACAATTGAATAGGAAAACCATATAAAATGTTAAAAATGACACTTTTTCCGTTTTACGACAAAATTTTATAAGTTATGGTCATAATGTTTATAATATGCCATAAAATGTGGTATAAAAATATACAAAATAAGTATTTGCCTTGTTTCTTCCTTTTGCGATTGAAAATCCTTCCATATTCGAAAGTTCGTCCATATTAATCTCATAGACTCAGTAGGAATTTTGCGAAAAGGTGTAAGAAGTCATTTTTAGCCTTAAATTTCATAAATTTGGGATTTTTTGCGAACTTTTTATAAGTTATCACCATTTAGAAAATTTTATAAGCTTTAATCTGATGTGTTTTATAATAAAATAAGTATTTTCAAAATTTCTTCCATTTGACTAAGAAGATGCAAAATTACGCGTTTCGCAACTACCATCCTGACTTACTCTATGAAATGCCTAAGTCCAAACCAAGAGGAGCAGCGTCGCTACCACTGTAACCAGTTGAGTCGGTTATTCAATAAAGAAATAAAGAAAGAATGAAAGATCATGTTTAATTAAAGAAATTATTTTAATGAAAGGAGCCGAATTCAATGCAGAAATTAAAGGTTTGTACTCGCTATAGTGATTTGTTTTACTCAACAGCAGTTTAGCTGGAAGTGAGAACTTTAAATCATTTAATATACCGCGACATACATGTTGACACCATGATAGACAACTTTTAACAGGTAGAAATCAACTGCATGGAAATTGTACATATTTTTAATCAGTGCGTGTTAGAATGCATAGTATAAGAAAGAAAGAAAGAAAGAAAGAAAGAAAGAAAGAAAGAAAGAAAGAAAGAAAGAAAAAAAGAAAGAAAAGAAAGAAACGATAATAAAATATGAAGTTCAAATCATGTTTAATTAAAGAACTTATTTTATGAATTGTGAAGATCAAAGATCAAAGATCAAATTGTGGAATTTAAAGATTTTGACTTACTAAATGCATCTTTTTTAATAAAACTATTACCTCACAATGAGAACTTTTAACGCGAAATACATGTTACATACCTTTATGTAGATGAAAATAAGCTGCATGAAAATTGAACATGTATTTAATCAGCGTGAATGATTTTGCTATGTAGATAGTATACCTGTCCCAAACTCCGAGTTTTGTAAGAGCGTTATCATCTGTAGTCACAAACCGGCCTGGTTTGATGACAGGCTGGTGAAAACATTAAGCAAGATTTTTAGCTCACCTGAGCCGAAGGCTCACAGGTGAGCTTATAGTATACCCATGCTCCGGCGTCCGTCCGTCGTCCGTCGTCGTCCGTCGTCCGTCGTCCACAATTTCAAAGATCTTCTCCTCTGAAACCACTTGGCCAATCAAAGCCAAACTTCATGTGGAGCATCCTTAGGAAGGGGGAACGAAAGTTTATATAAATGGTCCAGGTCACATGACCAAGATGGCTGCCATGGCTATAAATAGCAAAAACCTTTAAAAATCTTCTTCTCCAGAACCAGAAGGCCTATGATCTTGAAACTTGGTGTGAAGCATCAGGGACAGGAGCTCTACAAAGTTTATATAAATCATGACCTTGGGATGACCTTGACTTATTTTACCGCAAGGTCAACTTAGGTCGCCAATGCATTTGAATGGGAAAAATGGTGAAATACTATTTAATAGGTAAAACTTACTGGGAATAGGCAAATAGACAGAAGATTAATATTTATGGAAAAATTTTGCCCCCTGGGGGTTGTCTGCCCCTGCCCCGGGGCTATATACATGTAAATTTCCATAATACTGAAACATCTTCTGTTCTAAAACCGCTTGGTCAATCGAAGCCAAACTTCACATGGAGCATCCTTGGGAAGCAGCAAAGAAAGTTTATATACAAGGTCAAGGTCACATGACCAAGATGGCCGCCATGGCTATAAATAGCAAAAACCTTTAAAAATCTTCTTCTCCAGAACCAGAAGGCCTATGATCTTGAAACTTGGTGTGAAGCATCAGTGACAGGAGCTCTACAAAGTTTATATAAATCATGACCTTGGGATGACCTTGACTTATTTTACCGCAAGGTCAACTTAGGTCGCCAATGCATTTGAATGGGAAAAAATGGTGAAATACTATTTAATAGGTAAAGCTTACTGGGAATAGGCAAATGGACAGAAGATTAATATTTATGGAAAAATTTTGCCCCCTGGGGGTTGTCTGCCCCTGCCCCGGGGCTATACACATGTAAATTTCCATAATACTGAAACATCTGTTCTAAAACCGCTTTGCCAATCGAAGCCAAACTTCACATGGAGCATCCTTGGGAAGCAGCAAAGAAAGTTTATATACAAGGTCAAGGTCACATGACCAAGATGGCCGCCATGGCTATAAATAGCAAAAACCTTTAAAAATCTTCTTCTCCAGAACCAGAAGGCCTATGATCTTGAAACTTGGTGTGAAGCATCAGGGACAGGAGCTCTACAAAGTTTATATAAATCATGACCTTGGAATGACCTTGACTTATTTCACCGCAAGGTCAACTTAGGTCGCCAATGCATTTGAATGGGAAAAAATGGTGAAATACTATTTAATAGGTAAAGCTTACTGGGAATAGGCAAATGGACAGAAGATTAATATTTATGGAAAAATTTTGCCCCCTGGGGGTTGTCTGCCCCTGCCCCGGGGCTATACACATGTAAATATTATATCCAATATCCATAATATTGAAACGTCTTCTGTTCTAAAACCGCTTTGCCAATCGAAGCCAAACTTCACATGGAGCATCCTTGGGAAGCAGCAAAGAAAGTTTATATAAAAGGTCAAGGTCACATGACCAAGATGGCCGCCATGGCTATAAATAGCTTAAACCTTTAGAAATCTTCCTCTCCAGAACTAGAAGGCCTATGATTTTGAAACTTGGCATGAAGCCTCAGGGAGAGGAACTTTACAAAGTATATATAAATCATGACCCTTGGATGACCTTGACCTATTTTACGGCAAGGTCAATGTAGGTTGCCCATGTATTTGAATGGGGAAAATTGTTAAAATGTCATTTAAAGAGAAACACTTGCAGGAAATAGGCAAATGGAATTTAGATTTATGATCCTGAAAAAATTTGGACCCCAAGGTCTGTCTGCCCCCACCCTCGTGCAATATAAATGTATATTACTGTGATAGTCAAAGATCTTCATCTCTGAAACTGCTAGGCCAATCAAAGCCAAACTTTATGTGGAGCGTTGTTAAGAAGTGGGAATGAAAGTTTATATAAATGGTCAAGTCAAATGACCAAGATGGCCGCCATAGCTATAAATACCAAAAACCTCCAAAAATCCTTTTCTTTAGAACCAGAAGGTCTATGATTTTGAAACTTGACATGAAGGATCAGTGAGAGGAGCTCTACAAAGTTTGTATAAATCATGACCCTGTGATGACCTTGACCTATTTTACAAGGTCAACATAGGTCATTCATGAATTTGAATGGAGAAAAGTGTTAAAATGTCATTTGTAGGGAAAAACTTGCCGGATTTGAGTAAATGGACTGAAGATTTATGATTCATAAAAGAATTGGACTCCACGGGTTGGTCTGTCCTCACTTCGGGGCAATGAACATGTATATTACCAAATTATATAAAGATCTTTTTGTCTGAAACCACATGGTATGTCAAAGCCAAATTTCATAGGGAGGATCTGTATGAAGGAGGTTCATAAATAATCCAGTTCACATGTCCAAGATGGCAGCCATACCCATATATATATAAAAAAACTTCTATTTTTACTGCACAGTCAACTTAAGTCATCTAGGCACATGAATGGAAGAAAATGGAGGAAAAGGTCATTTATGAGAAAATTTGCTTGAAATAGTAGGAATATTTACAGATTTGTCTTTATAAAAACATTGGGGTTGACTGCCCATATCCTGGGGCTATATGCATGTATAAATCGGTAATATTCAAATATCTTCTTATCTTAATCAAAATGGTTACCAAGCGTACATATGCTAAAAATGCTAGAATATCTTTTCCTTTGGGAATTCATTTTGGACAAACCAATTTCTTTGAACCTACAAATGATGGATGAAGAACTCAGGCGCACCATAGTTTGCTTAAATGATGAGCCTGGGTCGACCCTGACCTATTTCATGACATCAATTTTTTTACTTTACTATCATGGAACTGCGACTGTCTTTGGATCATGTACAATGTAGGTAAATGTTACTTTCATTCTATTTTCAGATGAATTGCCATACATTTGAGGTTGAACTGCATGAAGATATGCTAAACATAGATGGAAAGAATAGAGATAGAGATCAAGAACAGACACTGGTGATGCTGCTGAAGTAACAGATAAGTATCTTAGAAAATATTGATAAGGTGTCTACCTAGTGTGAACATGACATCCAAACAATGTTAGATCAAAGCCAGTGTGACTTCATAACTTCACATTGACATTGATGTGATGTTGTTATATCATGTGCTTGCTGGGTGGCTATATGAAATCTCGAAATAAGAAGCTAGAAATATCATACTTTCTGATCTGTTTAAAAAAGAGGCACATCAGCCTGTGTAGTAGAGCAGCCGATCTGCTTCTTTTTTCATACCCAAAGTGCCCTTAGTTCACGTCAAATTCACTACAAGATAAGCTTCAATAGAAGAGAATCTATCTTTTATAATGCAAAGTTGCAAAATGTGTCTGAGCATCTTAGTAAATAGCAATTTTGTTCACTTCTTCAATAGTATGATATCTCTACATTCTTTTTTGACGATTTCTTGGTAGGTTGGTATCTAAGCAATTCTACACATGACCTTTTCTTTCTATTTTCAGGTGAGTAGCCATGCCTAGAAGGAAACAGTGGAGGAGGTCAGAGGGGAGAAGATCAGAGTGGAGAAAGAGGTCAAGAACAGATGGAGGAGATGGAGCAGTGTTGGACAGAAAGAGGCCAAGAGGTAAGTATAGTGAAAGTCCGGAAAGGATGCCGGCAAAGACAAGTCCTGAAATGATGCAGGCAGGAAGTCCGGAAAGGATGCCGGCAAAGACAAGTCCTGAAATGATGCAGGCAAGAAGTCCGGAAAGGATGCCGGCAAAACAAAGTGAAAGTCCTGAAATGATGCAGACACAAAGTCATGAAAAGAAACAGGCATATGATCAGAAACAGCCAGTTTACCACACTGAATTAGACATGGAAAATATACAAAATAAACAGACAGAGTTTCAGGATAAAAAGTTGTTAGAGAATGTTTTATTGACAAGTCCTGATTCAAAACATATAAAGGCTAAAAAAGACAAGCAGGCAAACATCAGTCAGTTTAAACAGTTGCTTAATGATCTTAGCAAGCTCATAGAAAATGTTAGCTCAAATGTGCAGACTGATTTTGATGCAGTATTTCTCGATACTTTTCCTGGTGTGGATGTTGATTATCAATCAAGGGTTGTTGAAAAATTGTCTGAAAGATCAGATATAACAGGTTGTTCACAAAAAACAATGTTCCAACAACGTGCATGGCATGATAAAAACAATTTAGCACAGCAGCATTTCAACAGAGATTCATCAGAACCAGGGTTAGATAATGATGTGATGTGTTATGAAGCGGTAAGATCATCTGAACAATTGTGGAATGCAAGTTATTTGATCTTTGGAAGTTTTCATCAGAATGATGTTAGATTTTCTGAGCAATCTAGAGGATATCAGTGCACATGTAATGCATTATGTATGCTGTCATACTCTTCCTGCCTTGATATTGAAAACAGCTCTATATTAGACAAGGTGCTTTGTGAAGGAGATGTTCTATATCGGAGTGTTGTAAACAAATTAAGAGAAGATGGAAAATTCATTCACCACCTGCTGACTTTAGAAGAAATTCCAGATGATTTTAAAGTAGAGATAGGAAAATTTACATCTGAGAAACTGCCGATTGTAAGTGGCGTGCTTTTAGATACTCAAAATCTGGGTTTGCCAACACTTCATGAAGTATTGCAATCAGTCTTTTTGTATACATCATCAGGTCTTTTAACCATTGGGGCCATATGCTCTGCTGTATTTAGAAAGAATGGCATGTATGTGTTTTTTGATTCTCATTCTCATGGAGAAAATGGACTTTCATCAAATGATGGTACATCCTGTTTTATAACTTTCACAAGTATCAATGACCTAGTTACATATATGTATGCATTTTATGACAGTTTAAATTTAGATACCAACACCAACTTACAGTTTGACTTCTTACCTATCAAAATTAAAAAGACTGAAGAAACACAGAGCTGTAAAGATCAAATGGAACATAATATGGAATCTTACTTCAATGATCAAAGGTTGAGACAAGCTCACAAAGCACAAAGTAGTATGTCAAGCATATCATCGGCAGAATCAAAAAAAGCATTAGGGGCAAAAAGAAAAAACAATCGAATGGAGTATTTCAAAATTTATAAAAGACAGTGTAGACAAAATGCAGCATTCAAAGCAAAAGAAAAACAATCAAAGCAATTTGCAAGGACAAATCCTTTTTTTAAGACCAAAGAAACAAAGTATCAGTTGGAATCAAAGCAGTCAGCAAGAAAAGATCCTGTGTTCAAAACAAAAGAAAGAGAATCAAAGCAAACTGCAAGGACAAATCCTGTTTTTAAGGCCAAGGAAACTGTGTATCAGATGCAATCAAAGCAATCAGCAAGAAAAGACCCTGTGTTCAAAACAAAAGAAAGAGAATCAAAGCAATCTGCAAGGACAAATCCTGTTTTTAAGGCCAAAGAAAAAAAGTATCAGTTGGAATCAAAGCAATCAGCAAGACTAGGCCCAGTGTTCAAAACAAAAGAAAGAGAATCAAAGCAATTTGCAAGGACAAATCCAGCATTCACAGCAAGGGAAAAAGAATCAAAGCAATCTGTGAGAACCAATCCTGTTTTTAAGGCAAAGGAAACTGTGTATCAGTTGCAATCAAAGCAATCAGCAAGAAAAGACCATGTGTTCAAAACAAAAGAAAGAGAATCAAAGCAATCTGTAAGAACCAATCCTGTTTTTAAGGCAAAGGAAACTGTGTATCAGTTGCAATCAAAGCAATCAGCAAGGAAAAATCAAACTTTTAATGCAAAGGAGAGAATATACCAGAATGCATCAAAAAAGAAGGCAAGGAAAAATTCTTATTTTCTTGAATGTGAGAGAATTAAGAAACAACAAGTAAGGCAAGAAAAAAGAAAATTTGAAGATAATTCTGGAATTAATGTTCCTAGAAAAAGATGTAAGCATGACACAGATAGCGTTCCAAAACCTCAGCACAAAGACTTTGAAAATATTGAAAATGCTATCAAACAATTTCATTCAGATATTTCCATTGGACCTTTGTATGTCTGTTCTTGTTGTCACCAGACATGGTTCAGGAAAAGTGTTTCTATGTTAAAGAATACCCATATTCCAGCAGAAAGTAAACAAGAGCATTGTACAAACTTTATATCTGTCAACAATAAAGAATGGATATGTCATACTTGCTTAAGTGCCTTAAGAGATAGTAAAATTCCAAAGCTATCAGTAACTAATGGAATGAAGTGGCCAATCAAGCCACCAGAGCTAAACTTACATCAATTAGAAGAAAGGTTAATAGCACTGCGTATTCCATTTATGCAGATAAGAGAATTACCACGAGGTGGCCAGTACTCCTTGAAAGGAAATGTGATTAACGTACCTGTTGATATTCAGCCTACAATAAACTGTCTGCCAAGGCCAATGGATGATAATTTTACAGTTGCTATCCAGTTGAAAAAGAAACTTTCCTATAAAACAGTTGACTTTAAAGAAAATGTTAGACCATTAAGAGTTTTAACTGCTCTTCATTGGCTTATGAACAACAGCAAACTATACAAGAACTCTGGCATAGTAATTGATGATGGCTGGTTTCAGGAAGTTACTGAAAGTGCAGAAGAAACAGTCAGAGAGTTTTTAGGGGTTTCAAGAGAACAAACTAATGACAAACATAGCATGGATAATGAAAAGCAGGAACAAATTACAAGTAAAAAGGACACTGATGCGCCAACTGATTATGATTCTGATCATTACAGTGAGATAGATGCTAATGACCATGTTGGCAATATAGATACATTAGTGGATGATGCTGACATTGACAATAAGTGTGACAAAGTTTTCACTTTTGCACCAGGTGAAGGACAGCATCCTTTAAGTCTATATAATGATAAAGATGCAGAGTATTTGTGCTTCCCATCCATTTTCTGTGGACAAACACCACCTAGTAAGGAAGAGCGAATTGTTCCAGTTCATTATAGTGACATTGTCAAATGGGAATTGAGAAGTGTTGACAGGAGAGCTGCACAGTCAGTTCCAAATATATTCTTTAAACACAAAAAGCTGCAGATGAAACAAATCAGTGATAAAGTCAACTTAGCTGTTAGAAGATGTAAAAAGCGAGGTAAAATAATAACTGCAGCTGAAGCTAGAGATGCAAATTATTTGGACAAACTAGTAAACCTTGATGAAGGCTATTATATATTTCGCCAACTGAGAAATTCACCTGCCTATTTAGAAATGCGCAAGAAAGACATTTTTGCAATGATTAGGCAACTTTCTTTGCCTACTTGGTTTATGTCATTGTCAGCTGCCGATACTAGATGGACAGATCTGTTGAAGATGTTAGCAAAATTGAATGATGGTATTGATTATTCTGAAACAGAATTAGAAAGGCTTACTTGGCCAGAGAAAACAAAGCTAGTTCAGAAAGACCCAGTTACATGTTCAAGGTACTTTGATCATAGGGTTCAAGAGTTCCTCAATACAATTCTAAAAAGTAGTTCTGAGCCAATTGGAAAGGTACTTGACTATTTTTATAGAGTTGAGTTTCAGCAACGTGGCTCCCCTCATATTCACATGCTTGTTTGGGTAGAAAATGCTCCAACCTTAGAATCAAAGTCAGAGGAGGAAATAATTGAATTTGTTGATCAATATCTTACATGCAGTAGTGATAATGAGAAAACAGCAAATCTTGTGAACCTTCAAAGTCACAAACATTCTAGAACCTGCAGAAAAAAGGGGAAACCAATATGTAGGTTTGGATTTCCATTACCACCATTGCCTAAAACTATGTTGCTGTATCCTCTTGAAGAAAACATTGACAAGTACAAGAAAAAGAATGTAGAGCTTCAAAAATCAATGAATGAGTGTAAAGAAAATGAAGATATACCATTTGATGAGTTTCTAGAAAAAATTGCTAGAATGGATTTCGAAGATTATATTAGTTGCATAAGAAGCACATTGAAAGCACCAAAGGTTTTCTTAAAGCGAAAAGTGAAGGAAATGAGAATAAATCCATTTAATGAAAACATACTTCTTGCCTGGAAGGCCAATCTTGACATTCAGATTGTTCTTGAGCCATACGGTTGTGCTTCATATATAGTTGGTTATATAAGTAAATCACAGAGAGGTATGAGTGCACAACTTGATGCAGCAGCAAAAGAGGCTAGAAGAGGAAATCTTGACCTAAAAAAACAAGTCAGGCATATTGGGAATGTATTTTCTAACTGTGTTGAGGTCAGTGCTCAAGAAGCTGTTTATCTTGATCTGCAAATTCCTTTGACAAAATGTACGAGGGATATTGTTTTCATCAACACATCTATACCAGAAGAAAGAATTTTTCTGTTGAAGCCAAAAGCTGTTCTTGATGAACTTCCAGCTGAATCTACAGATGTAGAATCTGAAAATGTTATACAGAGGTATTCTAAAAGACCCAGGCAGCTTGGGAAATTATGTTTAGCTGATTATGTCTCTAAGGTTGATGTTACTTATCCAAAAGGGAATAAGTTTGCAGAGAAAGTTGATGACAGTAATGATGATGACAGTTTTGTCAATAGCTCTGGTGATGAAAGTGATGACAGCTTTGATGATAATAACAGTCAAAGTTCAGACCTGTTGTTTGAAGCAAAAAATGGAACAAAATACAAGAAAAGAAAAGTACCAAGAATAATAAGGTATGTAAGATACAACAGAAAAAGGGATCCAGAAAATTACTTTAGAGAGCAGCTTATGCTTTTTGTACCTTGGCGAAATGAACAGAAGGACTTGATAGGTTCTTTTGGAACATATGAAGCTCGGTATAACTCAGTGCAGACATCCCTGGTGTCCAAAAGAAATGAGTATGAGCATCATGCTGAAGAGCTAGAGATTGCAAGACAAATGCTGGAAAATGAGGAAAGGGACTATGATCAAATTGCACCAAATGCTGAGCAAGAAAATAGAGAGACAGAAGAAGAAGGGCCAGCAGAATCAGAAAAATTTGTTTGCTTTAACCCAAGCAGAGTTGTAGAGCAGAGGCATTATGACATTGGAATAGAATTACAGTCAACTTGCTCAGTGCCACCAGTTGAAACAAGTGGTATTTTATTACCAGATGATGAATACTTTCAACTACTCAGAAGTCTTAATTTGAGACAAAGAGAATTCTTTAACCACATTGTGCACTGGATTAAATGTAAAGATGAACCAGTTTATGCTTTTCTAACAGGAGGGGCAGGTGTTGGTAAATCAGTAGTGATTCGAGCACTTTATCAAAGTCTGTTCAGGATATTGAATTTGAAAGATGGAGAAAATCCAGATGATAAGAGAATTCTGCTGTGTGCTTACATGGGCTTTGCTGCTTTTAATATTAGTGGCCAAACCATTTGCTCTGCATTCCACAGGAAAATGTATCAAAAGGGCACCAATCATCTTGCAGCTGATGAGTTAAATACATTCAGAATTAAGTACAGACATCTGAAAATTATCATTATTGATGAAATATCAATGGTAGGCAACATGACACTAAGCTTTATTGACACTCGCTTACAGCAGCTGATGGGAACAAAAGAAGTTTTTGGTGGTTTAAGTGTTATCGCTGTTGGGGATCTTTATCAGCTTAAGCCAGTAGGTGATTACTTGATAAGTCTTGATTTGAAAAAGGGAGCATCTTCACTGGGAAGAAACTTATGGAAAGAGCTCTTTACAATGTATGAATTGGTTGATATCATGAGACAGAAAGACGATCTAGCATTTGCACAGTTATTAAACCGACTTCGATTAAATGAAATGACAGAGGAAGACAAACAAAAGCTGCAGACACGTGTTGTTGACCGTGAAACTGGTGACTATCCAAAGGATGCCCTTCATTTGTTTGCACAGAATTGTTTTGTAGACCAACACAATGACACTATTTTGAATCAGCTGCCAGGAGAAAAGATTGTCATACCATGCCATGACAGTGTTGTCTCTGCAAACATTCCTGCCAGCATGCACCAGTCCTTGATTGATAAACTCCCAAAAGAGTACGGACAAACAGGCCAGCTAAAAAAATCATTGACAGTAGTTGTTGGAATGATTATTGTTCATACAGCTAATGTAGATGTAGAAGATGGTTTAACTAATGGTGCTACTGGTGTGGTAAAACACATTGACTTCAGGTGGATGGAAGGAACTAACCGTCCTAGCATTATTTGGGTATTGTTCGATGACCCTCGGGTTGGTAGAGCAACACGTGAGAAAAACAAAAAATTCTACAATGCAAGCATTCATTCAGACTGGACACCTGTATTTGAAACACAACGAACATTTATAGTGAACTACAAGACATTTCAGAGAAGCCAGTTCCCAGTTACACCAGCTTCAGGTAAAACAGTCTGGAAAGCTGAAGGTGCAACAGTTGACAAGGTAGTCGTTGATTTGTCCCAGACACAGACAAAGAAAATACCACATGTTCACTATGTTGCATTTAGTAGAGTGAAAAAGCTGGAAGATTTATATATACTGAATATGAATGAAGCTGCTATCGCACTAGATGATGATGTGAATATAGAGATGCAAAGGCTACGCACAGAAGCGTCCTTAGAGCTGTGTTATGTTCCACTGTATAAAATTGATCCTGGCAAAACCAAAATAGCATTCAACAATGCTAGATCCTTACATAAGCATTTTAAGGATGTTGAATTTGAACCAAATGTGTTGGCAGCAGATGTCATTGGATTTGCTGAGACAAGGTTATGTAGTAGGGATGAAAATGTCCATTTTGCCCTGAAACGGTTCAAACTTATTAGACTTGATGACACAGTAAAAGAGACAAACAACAGACCATATCATGGACTTGCATTGTATGTAAAGGAGTACTTGCAGATTCAGAAATTTTTGAAAATGCAATGTAAGTCATTTGAATTTATATTGGCTGACATATTCAACGTTCAAAGAAGTTATGTTCAAGTTGTTGTATTGTACAGATACCCCAAAAGTTCACAGACTGATTTTAGAGAGGATATTCACTGTCATCTGAGGCCAGTTATTGATCTGAATGCGAAATTAGTCATATTAGGTGACTTCAACATACAGGTAGATGGTGCCAATACAGGGTTTGTGGATTTTGTAGAAACATTATTTGGGTGTATGCAGCAAATCAATCAATGTACAACTGACACTGGATCAATGCTAGACTTGATTTTTTCAAATTCTGAAGGGTATAGTGATGTTATTGAGGCCTATTGGTCTGATCATAAACTTATATATTGTGCCTTAGGCAAATAGATATTCAAATGATGTGATGCAGAAGATGAATGAAGTACAAAAGAAATCAGTGCAAAGACATGGCCCATTCTTGACACAAATAATGTTGTTTGTATAATGACAACTTCACAACGAAACAAAGCTGCAAAGCAGAATTTGTAATGAGCTTAATATTTTTGCCCATCACTTTTCACATTAAATTGCTCACTGCTCTTAAAGGGTCTCAGTTTTATTTTTATTTACTAAGATTAGCTGCCACAATTATTACTTGATTCATATAAAATTGCTGTTTGATTTAGATTAATCTCTTTATCTCTTAAAATCATCCAAGTTGTTTATCATGACACAGTAGAATTGAGAATCCATGTCCTTTGAATATACAAAAAAGTGCAAATCAGAGTAAACAATTGCAGGCGTAACCCCACTAGATATTAATGAGGTGGTTCAGCTAATATTGGGGTTGCCACCATTTTTTTTTTTTTTTTTTTTTTTTTTTTTTTTTTTTTTTTTACTATTGTAAATGTAGCATTCAATCATGCTTATTAATTATTGATGTTATCCTGTATTTGCATTGATATTAATTCACTAGCTTTTCTAGGAGTGTTGAGGCTCTGTGATACACCATTGGATCCAGAGAGAAAATAGCTTTACTCCCAGGAGTATTGGTAAAGAACTCAGAAAGTAGTTCTAACTTGACTTACTAAAAAATTGTTGACTGGGACATTAAGCCTTAACCTGAATAAAAACTAAGAAAAATGGTTCTTTCATCATTAAAATGCAAGTTGTTACAGGAATTAAATACTATTTTTATGGCTGACATATGTATATCAAGCCACATTATTTTTGTTAGAATATGGTAAAATGCAATTCTTTGAATTTCCTGTAGTTACTTTGTAATTGCAGTTATATATAATGTTTGTAAAAAAATCTATAAACCCACATGTATCTCATATAGGTTTTAGAAATAAAGAGACTGCGACTATAATGTTGGAGAAAAATGGACTCTGCAAATATACAGAATGTAATGAATTTAATTTCAAGGAAAAGAAACATCTAGATGCATTGTAAAAGTTTTATTATAGTGGTACATTTGTAGTTTGTATGAAGCAAGACTGGTGCTGCTATATAGTTTGTTGAGTGATTGACAAAGAGCTAAGCTTATGAATGTATATTGTTGCAAATAAGATACTTTTGCACAGAGATGAGCATTGAGTAGACATATTGTTTTATGATTTTAAACAATCTGGATATTAACATATGGTTATGAGCTATGTACAGATTCTCTCTTTTTGCCATACACATGTATTTACATGCATACAGCTTATTTTGATGTTGATTGAAATGTATCCACTTTTTGACTAAATATGTTGATTGTTTCGTATGTGTATATAAATGTAAACAAACATAAGATATTTAGAAAATGATAGATAGAATAAAAAAGAATGAAAAAGGAATGAAAATACATGTACAATTTATACTGTTAGTACAAGTGTATTATCTTGATTTGTTTATGAATTTATGAATGTTATGTACAATTATAATTTGACATCATTTAACCTGTTTTCAATTTGTTGTACATTGTTGTAATTTGTAGCTTTAAATGTACCACAATGATGGCTTTTACAAGGTATCTATTTAAGTAACAGAAATGTAATGCAAAGCTTGCAAAGCTTACACTTCTTCAGAGGTTTTAATGTTATAGACACAGTCTCATTATTTCTTCATCAAAGGTATTAGATATATAAGCATTCATGATATATTAAGTTTCATTTTTATGTTTGTTTGTTTCTATTTAAAAAAAAAAATTTCAACTTTTGAAATGTGGGTATAAGATTCCAATAGTCTTTCTTTATGTTTTTACTGCTTGGCTTATGAATTATTAAGGTATGTGTTTAATGTAATTGAATAAATAAAATTTTATTGGATGACAAAAATTAGTTCTTTTCACTGGCATTCCTTTTGCAGTCTTATTAGGCTTATAGCTTGCCGAATAGGCTACTGTGTATGATTTGCTAGTCTATCTACTCAAGGAGGGAATCATAGAAAAGTTGAACTCAGTGAACAAAGACCATTGTTACAGCTTTACTGTTAGAAATCAGCTATATGCATTTTATCTTATGCAATGAATTACTCAGGTGAGCGATATCAGGACCTTTGGTCCTCTGGTTTTTCATGTCGCGGCCAAACTGATTGTTCACACATTGAATCAGGTTGTCATTCTCAAATCAACTTGTGGCGCGTGTCTTAAATAAACATTCCCTGCAGTTAAAGCTGGGGCCTGCGGCCATATTACCTTGACGATAGGTGATTTTGACAAATTCAGCGTTTGGAATAGAGATTGCATCTTGCGTATGTTTTTCTTCGTAAAATAAATGATCTATTTAGAGCTACATGTAGAAAAAAAAATCGCTGTGAAAGAGGACTAGGCCCAACATTATATATTCTACGCAAGTACAGAAACTAGATGCACCCAAGAATTTGGATAAAGATCTGAGTATATGGATAAGAAAACATGTTTCGATCAGCCTGCACACCATATCTGCTCCATAAACACGTACATACATATTGGCGAGTCTCCGAGATTGGCAATATAACAAAGCATTATTTCTAGGCGCAAAACGAAGGAAGCTAATTTTCACCTACAAAAATAGATTTTTTTTATTACAAACAGTTTTTAGTCTGAAAAATAATGCGTCTAAATTCCAATTCATTTTAAGACATGAGACTGTGTTTGTGCAAATCAACATATGTGTCAATAACTGCATCGAGGTGATAGACGCTTCAGTTTTGTCAAGTGACAATTCACAACTAAAATTAACGACAATAGGCCATCGGACCGGTCCCTATTCACTCTCTGAACTCTTAAGATTAGCCTGCACACTGAATCTCCGCAGGCAATTTGTACCTCTATTGTGCGATTCGTGCCTGATCATAAAAAAAATAAATTGCATAATTGCATCATGTTTTGTTTTCTTTCTTTCTTCCCATGCATACGTTACTCTAGAGAATTAATGCGTCGTGCTCAAGGACAAAACACAGTGCCCCATGAGGGTTTCGAACCCAGGACCCCTCGATATGGAGCTCCCTTCTACTGTATTTTAATTACCAAAAAGCACCCAGACCGACAGAAAAGTCCGCTCCTGCAATTCTAAGGAGCATGCACATGCGTGGTAAATTTTATGAAAAATAATTATCTTTTCTAATTTCAATTTACCCATTGCGAAAACTTCCTCGTGCAATATATAGAGATTTTTTTCAGCGGTAATGATAGAAACATTTCACTGGAAATATTTGATATTTTTTTCATATTTTTGCTCGAAACATGGAATAAGGATACACGTTAGAACCGCTTTGGAGCAAAAATATGAAAAAATAGGTTACCCTGTATACCCCAATTTAACTAAATAATTTTGGGGTTTAAGGGAGTTCTCATTGCATCGACATGTTTTCATGATGCATTTTTGACTGCACAGACGGAATACGTCTAATCTGGTCAGAACCCTTGAAACATCCATTTCTTATTACTAATAATATGATGGGCTCTTTTTCTTTCAATTTCATATAACTCAAATTGCATAAATCTATCCCAGGCCTTAGCCACAAGTTACCTGTAAAACACAGGTCTATATTGGTAATTGTCCCTCAGGTGTCAAAATAGGACATCGCGCACATCGCAATCTATGGGAAACAATCGAAATTTGATCTGCACAGGTAATTTTCCAGGTAACGCATTGGTAACGTCCCTTAGCTGACTGAGGTAAATTGTCCCAGTTGGGTGTTTTGGTTAAAATTGGGAAAATAGTAAATAGGCAAACAAACAAAGATGAGCAGTATAAAGAGGCAGACAATATAATATCATTGCAAGTAAACTCATTTTTATTGTTGTGATAATGTCACTAGAATAGACATTTAAGACACAGCATAAAAGCTTTGTTAAAGTTTAAGAAATTTAAGTAGTTTGGGTCATAAAAGTGAAGAAAGTTATTCTTTGAAATGTATAATAACAAGTTTCCTGCCTCTTTCACAGACCTTGTCTCCACCGTTTGTTTTTGCAACGGCCTTACAAGAAGGAATGGCCGAACGGTACTGTGCAAAATCTATCTGGGTACGAATAAAATAATACACATAAATTAACAAAGATAACTCCTGGTCTGCATTATTTATCAGAATTAAATGAGTTCATTTCATACAGCACAAAAAAATAATAAATTTGTAGTGTACCACGGCGATACTTGCTGTCAAATTTGGCAAATCAGTACCGATATCACTTCGAAAGCAATGCGATTCGCTCTCGCGTAGAAGGGAAATTACTCTAGCAGTCAGTATAAAAACTGGAACAGTCTACCGGTCCCGACCAAAAGATCGTTTCCGCGAAAATCAGCCATCTCCCAACAAGATTTTTAACAAGATGATATTTCGATCGGAAGTATTTTTTGTTCCAAACAGAATAAACAGAATACAGTAATCAAGTATTTAAATACAATGTGCTTTGAAGATAAATGCAATTTTCTGGGACCGAGTAGTCTTGGTACAATTGGGAATTTTTAACTTTCGATTGGGAAAAAAACATACTTTATGGCATTGGGAATGGGGCCGAATTTCGGCCCCAAATTTCGGCAAATGAGAGCCCTGGCCCTTGACCTATATTTCATGGTCCACTGACTTTTTAAATTTTTATGTCGAAGTTAGGTTTCCTCTGCATCTGTGATAGCTGTGATTGTGAAACCTTGCACAGCTATTGTCCTTGGCATACCCTTCAAACACGCACCTTGACCCGATGCCCTCGACCTATATTTCACGGTCCACTGACTGTTAATTTTTACGTCAAAATTAGGTTTTCTCCGCACCTGTGATAGCTGTGAGTGTGAAACCTGGTATAGTTATTGTCCTTGACATACCCTTTAATTGCGCACCTTGACCTGGTGCCCTTGACCTATATTTTATGTTTTTTTTTAATTATTTTGCCCGATGCAGGTGCGATATCGACCTCCGCGGCGTTCTTGTTTCATCAGAATATTCCTAATATTTTTGCTGAAAACATGGATTGTGGGTACTCGATAGAACTGCCTCGGCGAGGCGGTTCCAACGAGTACCCGCAATCTTTGTTTTGGATCAGAAATAAGAAAAACTATATACCCCATTTTCACTCTGTAAGAGTGGGGGTTTAAGGGGGTATACATTTCAGACATGTTTACTAATGATAGGAGAGAAATAACTTCTTGGGGACAACATGCCACACTGATCAGTGGCTAGTTATTTGCATCCTACATTGCTCTCAGCAACATTGATTGTCTCTGGATAATAGGTGTACAGAGCACCGGAGTCCAAAATATCCACCTGTAGGCACGGCTACCAAATCTTTAGATGCCTAACAAAAATCTGATTCACGGCCTTTGGGTTCCATCCTTCTGGTTCCCCGTGAGAGGAGCAACAAAAGGTTAACAAACTTTTGCAGCTCATATTTCCATGTGAAATATTTTTTTATTCGAAGATTGAAATGTAATAATCTCATTGCATTTTTAGCTCACCTGAGCCGAAGGCTCACAGGTGAGCTTATAGGATAGGCAGGCATCCGTCGTCGTCCGTCCGTCCGTCCGTCGTCCGTCGTCGTCCGTCCACAATTTCAAAGAAGAATATTTCTGAAGCTAGTAGGCCGATCTTGATCAAGTTTGATGTGAACCATAATTGGGTTGGGGGATTGATGGCATTAGGTTTTGGAGCAGATTGTATCAAAATTGTGGTTTCCATGGCAACAGATAGGTCCCATAGACTTACAATGGGAAAAACTAAAAAAATCTTCTTCTCTGAAACCACTAGGCCCACAGCTTTGATATTTGGTATGTAGCAATGGCTAATGGTCCTCTACATAAATTGTGCCATTCGTGCCCCTGGGGTCAAATTTGGCCACGCCCCGGGGGGTCGATAGTCTCCATAGACTTACTATGGGAAAAAAATTTAAAAATCTTCTTCTCTGAAACCACAGGGCCCACAGCTTTGATATTTGGTATGTGGCAATGGCTAATGGTCCTCTACATAAATTGTGCCAGCCATGCCCCTGGGGTCAAATTTGGCCACGCCCCGGGGGTCGATAGTCTCCATAGACTTACGATTGGAAAAACTAAAAAAAACTTCTTCTCTGAAACCACTAGGCCCACAGCTTTGATATTTGGTATGTAGCAATGGCTAATGGTCCTCTACATAAATTGTGCCATTCATGCCCCTGGGGTCAAATTTGGCCACGCCCCGGAGGTTGATAGTCTCCATAGACTTACTATGGGAAAAAAAATAAAAAATCTTCTTCTCTGAAACCACAGGGCCCACAGCTTTGATATTTTGTACGTGGCAATAGCTAATGGTCCTCTACATAAATTGTGCCAATCATGCCCCTGGGGTCAAATTTGGCCACGCCCCGGGGGTCGATAGTCTCCATAGACCTTCAATAGGAAAAAAACTAAAAAAATCTTCTTCTCTGAAACCACTAGGCCAACAGCTTTGATATTTGGTATGTAGCAATGGCTAATGGTCCTCTACATAAATTGTGCCATTCATGCCCCTGGGGTCAAATTTGGCCACGCCCCGGGGGTTGATAGTCTCCATAGACTTACTATGGGAAAAATTCAAAAATCTTCTTCTCTGAAACCACAGGGCCCACAGCTTTGATATTTTGTATGTGGCAATGGCTAATGGTCCTCTACATAAATTGTGCCAATCATGTCCCCGGGGTCAAATTTGGCCACGCCCCGGGGGTCGATAGTCTCCATAGACCTACAATAGGAAAAACTAAAAAAATCTTCTTCTCTGAAACCACTAGGCCCACAGGTTTGATATTTGGTATGTAGCAATGGCTAATGGTCCTCTACATAAATTGTGCCATTCATGCCCCTGGAGTCAAATTTGGCCACGCCCCGGAGGTTGATAGTCTCCATAGACTTACTATGGGAAAAAAAATAAAAAATCTTCTTCTCTGAAACCACTAGGCCCACAGCTTTGATATTTGGTATGTAGCAATGGCTAATGGTCCTCTACATAAATTGTGCCATTCATGCCCCTGGGGTCAAATTAGGCCAGGCCCCGGAGGTTGATAGTCTCAATAGACTTGCTATGGGAAAAAAATTCAAAAATCTTCTTCTCTGAAACCACAGGGCACACAGCTTTGATATTTTGTATGTGGCAAAGGCTAATGGTCCTCTACATAAATTATGCCAGCCATGCCCCTGGGGTCAAATTTGGCCACGCCCCGGGGGTAGATAGTCTCCATAGACTTACAATGGGAAAAACTAACAAAAATCTTCTTCTCTGAAACCAAAAGGCCCAGAGCTTCTATATTTTGTATGTAGCTATGTTTGGTAGTCCCCATTATAAATTATGCCCCTGGGTCAAATTTGGCCATGCCCCGGGGGTCAATAGTGTCCATGCATAGACTTTCATTGGTCGATTCTCAATTAATTTAAATCTCATGAGCTTACAATGTGATAATCTCTCAGGTGAGCTACAGGACCAATGGTCCTCTAGTTATCAGTTATAAATTGCTCTATTACCCAACCCCAGAAACGTTTAATTTTAATCATGATTTTTATTCCCTCCTCCAAACTGGAAGGTCGTGAATGGGATTTATTATCTTAACCAGGATTACGAATTTAAAGGTTTGGTATCCTTGCAGTCTGACCATACAGTCTGATCAATGTTTTCTTTGTTCCACAGGGACAAAATTTAGCTCTGAGGGATAATTTCTGTAGACTTCAAGGATAACAGGATAATGGTATCGTATATTTTCCACAAAATTAACTAATGAGCTGCATCATGTGGTTTCTGAACAGGTTCAACACAAACCGACCTGTGCACCTACTGAAGATGGCTAGAGGCTGGAAATTTTGGATTTGGAAGGTATTGTACCTGTGTAGCAAAAACAAAGGCGCTGATCAGCTTCGCTGTTGCTGCGAAGATTAGCTTCGCTGTTGCTGCGAAGATGATCTGCACCTTTGTTTTTGCATAATGTTGGTTTTCTCACAACCCGGCTCATATAGACATTTCTTAATACTGCGTTTACACTATGTTCCCGGCGGTCATGGCGGCCACGTTTCAGACAACCGTGATCAAAACGGCGTGAGGCAACGCAGGGGAACGGGATAGGCAAACGTAGCACGCCGGGATAACCATGGACACCATGACAAATTTTTTGAAAGTTTAAAAATCTGTCACGGCGGAAATGAGAAACGTAATGGGCCGTGATAAAACGGGCTGAACGTAACACACCGTGACAGAACGTAACAGTACGTAGCGAAACTTGGAGGCGGTCCGTAGTGCAACGGGAAGCTAGTGAATAGCCCAGCAAGCTACGGTTCTTCCACGTTCTGTTGCGTTTGATCACGGTCATCTCACGTCTCGTCCCGTTTCCTACGGAGTACTCAACACGTTTTGTTGTGTTAAGTTACGATGGGTTACGGTCTTTGACAGTGTTCACCCCGTTCTACTACGTATGTCATGTTATGTTACGGTTATCACGGCGCGTGAAGTTTATAGATATAAAATGGCATATCATGGGGACAAGTTCCTTCATATTGGAGCAGTCACTATAGTGAACACTACAGACCATACGCTGCACTATGCAATTGAAGAAGAATTACAATCCCGAACTTTCTTAATCAACTCTGCAGTCGGTTGTTGAGGAGCGCGGTTGTTATTATTTCAAAGGACTTATTCGTATACAAAAAGAAAAAAAAGTGCTTTATATTGTATGGTGTCTACGTTTCGTCTGTAGCTGACCTTGACAGACCGAAAAAACGTGGTACGCCTTGGTCAAAATGCAACTGACGGCAACAGAACGTAACATGCCATAATAGAAAGTGCTAATAATCGTGATAGATCATGGATAACCATAACGTACCTTAGTGCCTCCGTGACACACCGGCTTATCACTACCACGGCTTGTTACGGATATCGTAATAGAACGTAAGATAACGTAACAAAACGTGATAGATCTTGAAAATCAGAGAAATATATAACCAAAACTCCACGGCACGCTACGTTTCTAGCAAACAGGGCTGCCGGGGCCGCACGGGAACATAGTGTAAACGCAGTATAAGCTATAAAAATAGAAAGGTTGAGTTGGTTGAAAATTTTTGATATTTGTCTTGTTTTTGCTCAAAATATTGATTATGGGTACACATTAGAACCACTAGTACCCACAATCTATGTTTTTTAACAAAAATAAAAAAAGAGTTTACCCTTGTAAACACCATTTTCACGGATAGTTTTCAAGATGCAAAATTGCTCAGAGGGATAATTTCTGTAGACTTCCATGATAAGCAGGATATAAATGGTAATGTATGTTTTCCACAAATGAACCCTGACATCTTTTTGTTGCCTTCTTTGATTTAAAGTTATCATGGCAATTGCAATCGTTTTTTTTTTTGTTTTTTTTCTGTCAAATTGCACTAAAAATGCATTTTTAGCTCACAGGTGAGCTTATAGTATACCCATGCTCCGGCGTCCGTCCATCGTCCGTCCGTCCGTCGTTCACAATTGCAAAGATCTTCTCCTCTGAAACCGCTTGGCCAATCAAAGCCAAACTTCATGTGGAGCATCCTTAGGAAGGGGGAACGAAAGTCACATGACCAAGATGGCTATAAATAGCAAAAACCCTTTAAAAATCTTCTCCAGAACCAGTGGGCCGATTTCCACAAAACTTGGTATGTAGCATCGGGGACGCGGGCCCATCATAGTTTATATAAATCATGACCCTGGGAATACCTTGACCTATTTTACGGCAAGGTCAACTTAGGTCGCCAATGCATTTGAATGGGAAAAAAATGGTAAAATGCTATTTAATGGGTAAAACTTACTGGGAATAGGCAAATGGACAGAAGATTAATGTTAATGGAAAATTTTAGCCCCTGGGGGGTTGTCTGCCCCTGCCCCGGGACTATATACGACCCATACATGTGATACACCTGAGAAGCCAAATAGGGAGATTTACTTTTCCAAATAGGGAGAATGATTAAACAAAGAAGGAAATTCTTGATTTCAAATAGGGAGATCTGAAATTTGAAATAGGGAGATGTATAGGTTATATAGGGAAATTTTGAAATTCTAAATAGGGAGATTTGCTAAAAAATAGTGAGATCCCTCCGAAATAGGGAGATATCACATGTATGATATGACCATAATATTCAAACATCTTCTTATCTGAAACCGCTAGGCCAATCAAAGCCAAACTTCATGTGGAGCATCCTTGGGAAGGGGGAAAGAAAGTTTATATAAATGGTCAAGGTCACATGACCAAGATGGTCGCCATGGCTATAAATAGAAAAAATGTTTAAAAATCTTCTTCTTCCGAACCAGAAGGCCTATGATTTTGAAACTTGGTGTGAAGCATCAGTGACAGGAGCTCTACAAAGTTTATATAAATCATGACCCTGGGATGACCTTGACCTATTTTACGGCAAGGTCAACATAGGTCGCTCATGCATTTGAATGGGGAAAAGTGTTAAAATGTCATTTGTAGGGAAAAACTTGCAGGAAATGGGCAAATGGACTTAAGATTGATGATTCTGAAAAAATTTGGACCCCAGGGGTCTGTCTGCTCCCACCCTGGGGCAATATACATGTATATTACAGTGATATTCAAAGATCTTCATCTCTGAAACTGCTTGGCCAATCAAAGCCAAACTTTACATGGAGCATTGTGTGAAAGTGGGAATGAAAGTACAGGTCAACCTCATTACAACGCTATCTTTGGGGTCCATGAAAACAGACCGTGTTATAAGTGAACCATGTTATAACGAGGTTATTTATAATATACATATAGCAAAATAATCAATTTGGGAGCCATGACATGGCCGTGTTATATTGAAAACCGCACTATAGTGAGGCGTGTTATAATGAGGTTGAACTGTATATATAAATGGTCGTGGTCACATGACCAAGATGGAGGCCATGGCTATATATAGCAAAAACCTTTAAAAATCTTCTTCTCCAGAACCAGAAGGCCCATGATTTTAAAACTTGGCATGAAGCATCAGGCAATGAAGCTCTACAAAGTTTATATAAACCATGACCCTTGGATGACCTTGACCTATTTTACGGCAAGGTAAACTTAGGTCGCCCATACATTTGAATGGGGAAGATTGTTAAAATGTCATTTGAAGTGCAAAACTTGCAGTAAATTGGCAAATGGACTGAATTTTTAGCTCACCTGAGCCGAAGGCTCACAGGTGAGCTTATAGTATACCCATGCTCCGGCGTCCGTCCGTCGTCCGTCCGTCATTCACAATTTCAAAGATCTTCTCCTCTGAAACCGCTTGGCCAATCAAAGCCAAACTTCATGTGGAGCATCCGTAGGAAGGGGGAACGAAAGTTTATACAAATGGTCCAGGTCACATGACCAAGATGGCCGCCATGGCTATAAATAGCAAAAACCTTTAAAAATCTTCTTCTCCAGAACCAGTGGGCCAATTTCCACGAAACTTGGTATGTAGCATCGGGGATGTAAGCCCATCATAATTTATATAAATCATGACCCTAGGATGACCTTGACCTATTTAACGGCAAGGTCAACTTAGGTCGCCAATGCATTTGAATGGGAAAAAATGGTAAAATGCTATTTAATGGGTAAAACTTACTGGGAATAGGCAAATGGACAGAAAATTGATGTTAATGGAAAATTTTAGCCCCTGGGGGGTTGTCTGCCCCTGCCCCGGGGCTATATACATGTATATTTCCATAATAATGAAACATCTTCTCCCCTGAAACCGCTTGGCCAATCAAAGCTAAACTTGATATGGAGCATCCTTGGGAAGGGGGAAAGAAAGTTTATATAAATGGTCAAGGTCACATGACCAAGATGGCCGCCATGGCTATAAATAGCAAAAACCTTTAAAAATCTTCTTCTCCAGAACCAGTGGGCCGATTTCCACGAAACTTGCTATGTAGCATTGGGGACGTGGGCCCATCATAGTTAATATAGATCATGACCCTAGGATGACCTTGACCTATTTAACGGCAAGGTCAACTTAGGTCGCCAATGCATTTGAATGGGAAAAAATGGTAAAATGCTATTTAATGGGTAAAACTTACTGCAAATGGACAGAAGATTAATGTTAATGGAAAATTTCAGCACCTGGGGGGTTGTCTGCCCCTGCCCAGGGGCTATATACATGTATATTTCCATAATAATGAAACATCTTCTCCCCTGAAACTGCTTGGCCAATCAAAGCCAAACGTCACATGGAGCATCCTTGGGAAGGTGGAAAGAAAGTTTATATAAATGGTCAAGGTCACATGACCAAGATGGCCGCCATGGCTATAAATAGCAAAAACCTTTAAAAATCTTCTTCTCCAGAACCAGTGGGCCGATTTCCACGAAACTTTGTATGTAGCATCGGGGATGTAAGCCCATCATAATTTATATAAATCATGACCCTAGGATGACCTTGACCTATTTAACGGCAAGGTCAACTTAGGTCGCCAATGCATTTGAATGGGAAAAAATGGTAAAATGCTATTTAATGGGTAAAACTTACAGCAAATGGACAGAAGATTAATGTTAATGGAAAATTTTAGCCCCTGGTGGGTTGTCTGCCCCTGCCCCGGGCTATATACATGTATTTCCATAATAATGAAACATCTTCTCCCCTGAAACCGCTTGGCCAATCAAAGCCAAACTTCATATGGAGGATCCTTGGGAAGGGAGGAAAGAAAGTTTATATAAATGGTCAAGGTCACATGACCAAGATGGCTGCCATGGCTATAAATAAAAAAAAAACTTTAAAAATGGTCTTCTCCAGAACCAGAAGGCAAATGATTTTGAAACTTGGTATGAAGAATCAGTGACTGGAGCTCTACAAAGTTTATATAAATCATGACCCTGGGATGACCTTGACCTATTTTACGGCAAGGTCAACATAGGCTGCTCATGCATTTGAATGGGGAAAAGTGTTAACATGTCATTTGTAGGGAAAAACTTGCAGGAAATGGGCAAATGGACTTAAGATTGATGATTCTGAAAAAATTTGGACCCCAGGGGTCTGTCTGCCCCCACCCCGGGGCAATATACATGTATATTACAGTGATATTGAAAGATCTTCATCTCTGAAACCCCTTGGCCAATCAAAGCCAAACTTTATGTGGAGCATTCTTAGGAAGAGTGAATGAAAGTTTTTATAACTGGTCAAGGTCACATGACCAAGATGGCCACCATGGCTATAAATAGCAAAAACCTTTAAAAATCTTCTCCAGAACCAGAAGGCCTATGATTTTGAAACTTGGCATGAAGCATCAACAAAGTTTGTATAAATCATGACCCTGGGATGACCTTGACCTTTTTATGGCAAGGTTAACTTAGGTTTGCCCACACATTTGAATGTGGAAAATTGTTACAATGTCATTTGAAGGGCAAAACTTGTAGTAATTGGCAAATCGACTGAATCTTTATGATTTAAAAAAGAAATTGACTCCAGAGTTTGTACTGACCCTGCCCTGGGGTAATATACATGTATATTACCATTCTAGTCAAACAAGTTTATTGGTATATATCTCAGGTCTCAGGTGAGCGTTTACAGGACCATTGGTCCTCTGGTTTATGTTTTGGACTGGACAGTTTTCAAGCAGACAAAAGTCAAATGAATATTGTAACTGGTAGTATTATGTGCAATAAAATGAGCCGCATCATGAGAAAACCGGATTTTTGCCTATGCGAAAACAAAGCCGCAGATCAGCTTTGCGGTAACCGCGAAGCTGATCAGCGCCTTTGTTTTCGCTACACGGATAGTACATTTCCTCTTCTTCTTATATCCGAAATTTCAAGCTTCTAGCTCTTTTCTGAGCTTGTACAGGCCGGTTTGTGTCGGACCTGGTCGGAAATCCCGAAGACCGGTTTTCTCGCGTCGAGGCTCAAATGTAAGATGCAGTTTTATAGTATTGCAAGGGTTATACGAAGTAGTGCATATTGCACATAACATCTGCACATGTAAACTGTTGGCACTTGCATAATTTTCACTCTGTTTCACAACTTTTAAAAAAAAAACACACAAAAAAAACCTGACCCTTGAAAATTGTTTCAAAAGTTGTGAACAGTGCCTTCAGTTTTTGTTAACTCATTTGCTTATTACATGTATTTTATTAGCTCTCCTGAGCCGAAGGCTCACAGGTGAGCTTATAGTATACCCATGCTCCGTCGTCCGTCGTCGTTCACAAATTCAAAGATCTTCTCCTCTGAAACCGCTTGGCCAATCAAAGCCAAACTTTATATGGAGCATCCATAGGAAGGGGGAACGAAAGTTTGTATAAATGGTTCAGGTCACATGACCAAGATGGCCGCCATGGCTATAAATAGCAAAAACCTTTAAAAATCTTCTTCTCCAGAACCAGAAGGCATATGATTTTTAAACTTGGCATGAAGCATCAGGCAATGGAGCTCTACAAAGTTTATATAAATCATTACCCTGGGATGACCTTGACCTTTTTTATGGCAAGGTCAACTTAGGCCGCCCATGCATTTGAATGGGAAAAAATAGGAAAATGTCAATTAATGGCAAAAACTTTGCTAGGAATGAGCAAATGGACAGAATATTCATGTTTATGAAAATATTTTGGGTCCAGAGGGTTGTCTGCCCCTGCCCTGGGGCTATATACATGTGTATGACCATAATATTTAAACATCTTCTCTGAAGCCGCTTGGCCAATCAAGCCAAACTTTATGTGGAGCATTCTTAGGAAGAGTGAATGAAAGTTTATATAAATGGTCAATGTCACATGACCAAGATGGCCTCGTGGATATAAATATCAAAAACCTTTAAAAATCTTCTCCAGAACCAGAAGGCCTATAAGTTTGAAACTTGGCATGAAGCATCAGGCAATGGCGCTCTACAAAGTTTATATAAATCATGACCCTGGGATGACCTTGACCTTTTTTACAGCAAGATAAACTTAGGCCGCCCATGCATTTGAATGGGAAAAAATAGGAAAATGGCATTTAATGGCAAAAAACTTACTAGGAATGAGCAAATGGACAGAAGATTTATGTTTATGAAATTATTTTGGGCCCAGAGGGTTGTCTGCCCCTGCCCCGGGGCTATATACATGTGTATGACCATAATATTCAAACATCTTCTTCTCTGAAACCGCTTGGCCAATCAAAGCCAAACTTTATGTGGAGCATTCCTAGGGAGAGTGAATGAAAGCATATATAAATGGTTGAGGTCACATGACCAAGATGGCTGCCATGGCTATAAATAGCAAAAACCTTTAAAAATCTTCTTCTCCAGAACCAGAAGGCCTATGATTTTGAAACTTGGCATGAAGTATCAGACAAAGGAGCTCTACAAAGTTTATATAAATCATGACCCTTGAATGACCTTGACCTATTTAGGGCAAGGTCAACTTGGGTTGCCCATGCATTTGAATGTGGAAAATTGTAAAATGTCATTTAAAGGGCAAAACTTGTAGTAAATTGGCAAATGGACTGAATTTTTATGATTTGAAATAGAAATTGACTCCAGGGTTTTCCCTGCCCTGGGGTTATATACATGTATATAACCATTCTAGTCAAACTAGTTTATTGGTTTATATCTCAGGTCTCAGGTGAGCGTTTTCAGGACCATTGGTCCTCTGGTTTCAGGTTGTGTTTCCAAGCCTTTTCTTACCTGATGATCTTTTACTCTTTCTACCTGTGATTCTGGCACAGACAACAATCTATCAATGTGCGAGTGTCTGCTAGCACCACTGACCATGATCCAGGTACATACATAGTAGGGGGAGGGGATGGGGGTAAAACAACTGGTCCTCAATAATCTTTGCTGCACTGGTGTACAACCAACATTACTTCGAAGAGGCAGCATTTGTTTGAGCCACATTGTGGGAAAACCAGCAATGTGGTTTTTGAACAGGTCCGCCACAAATCAATCTGTACAGCTAGAGACCAGAAATTTTGGATTTAGAAAGTAGAAGAATTGAACTATCCTTGGTTACCTCGAAGCATCTGTGTCTTTGGTTTCGCATATGCAGATTGTTGGTTTTCTCATAAGGCGGCTCATTTTTTGTGTGCCTTGTGAAACCCCTTGATCATGTTTACAACCAGTTTTGGCAATGCAACAACTCAGTCAAAAACTGTTAAAATTTACCTATTTGTCACCTTGTAGACACGATACTCAATTAGAAGTACTTAATACTGTATAAGAAATACCCTGAATTTGGCGGACTTCTGACAATAATTCATTACGAAAACATCCCCATGCAATACACAGATTTTTTTCAGCCGTGAAAATTGAATTCTTTTTAATAATTTTTTTTTTATTTATTTTTTTTAGTTTTGTTCAAAACATAGATTGTGGGTACACGTTAGAAATGCTTCATGTCCTCTTGAAGCAGTGAGTCATTTAAATTAAGGAATTTGCTTTGTAAAGTAAAAAACATAATATAAATCAGATAAGTGTTAAAGTTTTGATTATTATACATAAATATTTGCAGATTAACTTTCAACTATAAGAGAATTTAATAATTTCATCTCTAAATATTTTCATTTTTCTTACGTTCTGTCACCTTTTCTGTTGTAAAAACGGCTTGACTGAATCTTTAATAAGATAAGCTGCTTACAAAATTGGGGGCAATTGAGGGTATAATATGGAAACATGCTAACATATCCATGAAATATAACCCACGCACACTCAACTTTTATATGAGCCGCGATGCAAGAAAAACGGTCTTCGGGGTTTCCGATCAGGTCTGACACAAACCAGTCTGTACAGTCACAGAAGCAGGTTAGAAGCTTGAAATTTCGGATTTAGGAAGAAGAGGAATTGTACTATCCGAGTAGCGAAAACAAAGGTGCTGATCAGCTGTGCAGTTACTGCATAGCTGATCTGCGCCTTTGTTTTCGCCTATGCAGATTATTGGTTTTATCATGTGGCGGCTCATATATTAAAATAAACATCGTAGACATTTTTTTGCGTTTTTGCTCCAAAATATTGAGTGTGGGAAGTGGTCAGAACAATAAACTGTTGCACTAAAATGGTTCTAATATGTTCCCACATTGCATGTTTTGATTAAAAATGATAAAAACATCAATTTTTTGTACTTCATTTTGTCAATTTTCACTGTTTATTGCAGAGGCATGTTTCTGTACTGGTTATGGGTGGCAAGGTGGTACTTGAAATAGGTTTTAATTGATTTCAAGGTTTTATTGGAGCTGATGGCTGCCTATTGAGGCGTGTGATTTGAGGACATTTTAGCCGCCTCATGGGAAAACCAACAATCTGCATATGTGAAAACAAAGACGCAGATCAGCTTCGCGGTAACGGCGAAGCTGATCAGCACCTTTGTTTTCGCTACAAGGATAGTACAATTCCTCTTCTACTTAAATCCAAAATTTCAAGCTTCTAGCCATCTTCTATAGCTGCACAGGTCGGTTTGTGTCATACCTGTTCAAAAACCACATTGTTGGTTTTCCCATGTGGTGGCTCATTTAAGGTCTTTCTGGTGGTTGCTGAAGGCAAACATGACAAAACCACAAAACTGATGCAGACTTAAGATTCAGCCCATGTATTTGCAGGTTGTGCATCAAATTTCTAATATCTACACGTTGGTACCCATAGGCCAAAGTTCTTGATGCACATGACACTGACCAGACTTGATAGCTGCTGAATCTGATCTTATTCTTCGTATTAAAGTTGTACACTGATCATGTTGATGATTTTTGTCACCTTTTGTCTGTGATTTGTGACTAGAATAAGTCATGGGTCTTTACATGCTTTATAATTTGAGCCATGACGCAAGAAAACTGGTCTTAGGGGTTTCTGACCAGGTCCGACAGAAACCGGCCTGTACAGTCACAGTAGCAGGCTAGAAGCTTGAAATTTCGGATCTAAGAAGAAGAGAAATTGTACAAAGGTGCTGATCAGCTCAGAGTTACTGCGAAGCTGATCTGCATCTTTCGTATTCACCTATGCAAATTGTTGGTTTTCTCATGAGGCGACTCATATAGGTGGTTTAAACCCTTTTTGTCACAGTTTCCTTTCTCGTTGAATTTCCTAAGTGTTTTTTTTATCCTTATTTTATTCTTTGTTTTCAGGCAGCTGCTGGCGTCATTTGTTGGTGTAAAATCCAGTCGAACAAAGGACACCATGTGACTTGTACATGTACCCAAGATGCACTAGTTAATGCAGGTAATTAATTTTCCCAAGATGCACTGCACTGGACTTAGATTTAGGCAAATATGTAATAATAAGAAAGACTGGGTTTGGGTATAATGTAGACCATTTAATTAAGCAAAGCAAGAAGTAATAATATGAAGCATGCAGCTTGCAAAACTTGCATTTAGAATTATTACATATTATTACATAATTCATAATATAAAGCAAAGGTATATCATTTGTTTATGGCAAATGATCTCCCTCAGGAGATTTCATGTCCTGAATAAGTGTTCATCATTTGTTAATCTAACAACTGGAAAACAGCTGGTGCCCTGTCAAGGGCCACACACAGTTTATATTCCACAAAGTTATCCATGAGGTCATTAATCCACTGAATTTGAACACCATCACATATAAGTCAAATTTCACAAGTGTAATGTGCAAACATGTAACCATACAGCATGAAATACAAAACAGCAACAATTTTCAAATGGTCTACCTAAACTACAAGACTAAATCTACAATAAACAGTCATGATAAAGAACAAGTGACAAGAACAGTGCAGTGCCTCTAGAGTATGTCGATATGTGGAGGGTGGGAGGGGAATCAAGATACAACTTTATAGAAATCAAAATGCCTGAAAGCGATGCTGCTTGCTGCGCGCTGCTGGAAACAATGCTGAGGGCTCAAAAATTGGAGCCAAAAACCAATGCACCTTAGGGGGATAAGATAAATGCTCATTGGTGTAAATATATCACATGGTAAAGGGGGCGGAGAGTTCCTGGAAACAGGGGTCACAATAGTCTAAAAATAGATGCCAGCTTTATGTAACAGTCACTTATATAAGCATAAAAGATAAGTGAGCTCCTGGCAACAAGGTTCTGAGAGGTCTAAAAATAGAAACCATCTTTACATAACATTCATAGTAACACTACTTGTGTAAAGGGAAATGTTCATTCAGTTATACTGCAGATGGAGGGGGTCCCAGAGGGGATCTTTGTGGGACCCCCTGATGAAATAATCATTGATGACAAAATTAATAACTGATTAAACAATATTTAATCCTCCCATTAATTTTCCCAAGATGCACTGCACTGAACTTAGATTTAGGCAAATATGTAATAATAAGAAAGACTGGGTTTGGGTATAATGTAGACCATTTAATTAAGCAAAGCAAGAAGTAATAATATCAGGGAAGTGTAAGAGAGGAGGAATAAGTACAGACTAATTGGATCAATTAGCACCAATTAGGCCACGTAGAAACTCAACGGGGACTGCGTAGAGAGGTGCTAATCAGTTTGATAACCTTGAACCCCATCATCGTAACCGCGCTACCTGGACAAAAGATAGAATCTTATCGCGTAGCCACTAATTTAACGAGTAAGGCACTTGTTAATTTTCTTAATTTTGTTAAAGCGGACAATTTATTAAGAATGCACATGATCATAGTGACAAGCGGGGTGTAAATCTGCGTCACGCAGACTTTTTATCGCCGAAATCGGCCGACAGATAGTGACGCAACAGCGTTTCAAAGTATTTGTTCATGTGCGCAAATGAAAATTTAACTCAATTTAATATCAAGTTTTGGAGGCTTTCCGGTTAAGTCCGGAAAATGAAAGTAGGCTTGTATTTAAGAAGAATATGTTACGTCAACAACAGTGATAGTGCCTACAGTGCGCACAGATGCGCACATGCTGAAAATTTTAATTAAATTTGAGAGTTCATCAACGATAAAACCATTTTCCATAGTGTGGAGGCGCTTTAACGATCGGAATTTCTTTTATAACAGCAAGCCCATTTGGTTGCTTCTGAAGCGATAAACATGCTAAAATTTACATGTAACATAAAGTATAGTTTGCATGGGCAGTATAAACTTTTTGTCTTAAGCATGTGCTTTTAGCGGGAATCTCATGCTTAATACGTTTTTCTCATGAAAATCATCACTACAAAACTAAGTTTGCAGTCAATAATTAAGCGTCTTCGAGAAGGTATATTTGGTATGTTCTGTTAACATGTTAATCTAAATTGTTTCGTCAGGATATTTGCTTTTCATATAACTTATATTGTTTTACAGTTTAAACGTGCCACATCAACGGTTATAGTCATGTCGTGACGGCCAGTTTTCCTAGCCATACTGTTCCTAAATAGGCCTCCCAGACTCGGAATACTTGTAGTTAGCATGCACATTTTATTCATATTACATTGTCAAAAACTCTTTACATTGAAGAATGACCTAAAATCATGTATTTTCATGGATAATCTTCAAGGAATGTCAGGAATACTTTCGGATCTGCCTTGATCAATACAAATGACACCGCTGGGCGAGGTATTGCCAGTCAAACACGTTTTTTTAAATATCGTAAATTTATATCTATTTATTAAAATGAATATATAAATAATGCAAATAAAAGCGTGACAGGTTGCTCTTTCGACCAGATAAGGGATTTTCGATACTGGATGGCGGAAAACAATGCAATATTGCGCAATTATCGCAAGTACTTATCAATTTATGTCAAGTAGGTGATAAACTGGCGGTTACAATGATGGGGCGTTTGAAGTCGCTCTGAGCTTATTCCTTGTATATTACACTTCCCTGATAATATGAAGCATGCAGCTTGCAAAACTTGCATTTAGAATTATTACATATTATTACATAATTCATAATATAAAGCAAAGGTATATCATTTGTTTATGGCAAATGATCTCCAAAAACCCAAACAGCATCCATACAGTTTTAACATCTTTGTTGCCAATCTCGAGACCAGTATGGCTGTATTATACTTGCTACATGTATTGTCTGAGTGCACAGGCCTGGCACGTCCTTTACATGAACAAATTAGTTTCCGTGATCAACAGCTAAGGTCAACTATCCTAGCCACATTGGTCCTAGACAAGCAAGTGTTTTATTTCAAACTTTGGTTTCTCGGATGGTTTTGTCTCCATATGACCTTAGATGTTGAGTGGAAAGTTCTGCACAAAATCAATCAGCCAAAAAAATTATTAATTTTCGATAACTTGTCTGGTGAATTTTTTTTTTTTTAAGACAAAAATCGTGTACAATCTTTCCTTTCTTTTAAATAATTTAATTTTAATCTTGATTATATGAGATTATTCAGATAAAAACAAACTTATTGATCAGAAAACAAAGTACATGTAGTTGTTGATGGAGACACAATTGATAACTTCAATAACTAGATTATCAATAAAATTGACAGAGTGACAGAGCATCTGGGCCAGATGTCAGTCACAAAACTGACTCATTTCAATAAAAAAATCAATTAAAGGTGATTGATCTGGGATGTTACATTATTGAAAGCCATAATTTTAGAAAACCTGTTTTTGTTTTTTTTTTTTGTTTTTGTTTTTTTTTGTTTGTTTAAAAATTTACTAAAGGGCTGATACTAAACAGAATTGTGACAGAAAAGGCAGTCTGAGGCCCCGAGGTTATAAAACTTTTTTCATGCTCAGCTCAGCTGAGACCAAAATTTATCCTGCTGATAAATGTTAAAATGCCAACAATATAATTGTTGGCATTTTAACATTTATCAACAGGTATGGGGTTTATGCAATAGTTTTTAATTGATTTTGGCTATTTCAGCATTTATTAGCTATTGAAATTTCATGCTCAGCTGAGTTGAGCATGAAAAAAGTGTTATAACGTTGGGGCCAGGTTCAGTCTCTTCAAATGGACAGCATTTCATAGTGCATTTGTCGCTGGAACCGAAGCTAAAACAGGATGAGATTTTCTTTTGCCAGCTACATGTAATTTCTATTAGTTCCATGAAAAAATAAGAACCCAGAGGCAAAACAAAATGTTCATCAAATAAAAATAATAATAAAATAATCAACTTTATTTAACGAGGGTAAACACATTTAGTACAAACTAATCTTCCATGTGGCCCTCACTAATCTACAAACATGAAAAACACAATTACAAATTTACACAAAACTTAACAAATATACATGTATCAAATGAAGGAACAATTGAAACAAAATGAAACATTAATGTTACACTCAAACTCACATTCACACTACTAAACCTAAACATAAAGTAATTAAAAATAAGGCATTATATACAGATGAATTTACATGTTATATACAACAGAGTACATGAACATTGTTTACTGTTTTAACCACTTTACAAAATTATTATGGAATGAGCTTAATGAGCTTAGATTTTTTAAATTAGTTGGTAATGAGTTCCATACTAAAGGTCCCGAATAAATGAAGCTTTGTTTAAATATTTCTTTTTTCGGCCTAGGAGGAATAAAGTAAGAAGACATTGTAGATCTTAAAAGTGGCATTGTATCATCCAAAATTCGTTGATTAAACATTTCTTGTATATATTTAGGCGTTTCAGATCTGTCAACTTTAAACATGAATTTGGCTTTTCGTAAAAATAATCTTTCAAAAATTGTAAGAATTTTCATATCTTTTATACTTTGGTCAATATTTTCAATATTATAATCTAAAATGATTTTACACGCTCGTTTCTGAAGACGAAATATTCTACCCAGGTTACTTTGTGAGGTGCCACCCCATACTAAACTACAATAATCTATATGAGGCTGGATATATGTTTTGTAGAACTGGATTCTTTGTTCAATATTAAGGTACTCTTTTATTCTTGACAAAAGCCACAAATTAGATGATATTTTCTTGCAAAGTAGATCAACATGACTTGTCCATGATAAGTTATTATCAATTATTACCCCTAGTATTTTATCTTTGTCTACTGTATTTAAGTTTTCATTGTTAAAAGATAATATCAAATCATTAGTGTTCAAGATGGTTCTTCTCTGATGAGTTGTAATCAACATTAGTTTAGTCTTTGCAGTATTTATAACCATGCCATTAGCTATGCACCATTTAGAGAGGTTGATCAAAGTCAGTTGTAAATTTCTTTCAATTTCCTCCTGTGAAATCCCAATTGCATACAACGTTGTGTCATCAGCATACATATCAGTGTGTATTGGCTTTGTATAAAGGGGTAGATCATTAATAAATAATAAAAACATAAGGGGGCCTAAGATCGAGCCTTGAGGAACCCCATTAATTATAATTTCATCATCTGAAGTTACATTGTTAACACATACTCTTTGTTTTCGATGTAAAAGATATGAGTCAAACCATGACATAGTTTTATCAGATAGCTTATAATGTTTGAGTTTTTGTAGTAAAATCTTGTGGTCAACTAGATCAAAAGCTTTCTTAAAATCAATCATAACTACCCCAATCATAAATCCGTCATTAATTGCATTTAGCCATTTATTAACCATTCCTAGTAATGCTGTTTCACATGAAAATGAAGGCCTAAAACCTGACTGTGTACGATGAAGCAAGCTGTGTTTGATAAGAAAATCCATTAAAGAGTCATGTACATGTTTTTATAGCTTCAACCCTTCAATGTATTATTCTATAGCTATAACTGTAATGGAAAAGTTCCATGTAGATATCCATCCGAGAAAAAAAGAAGTCCAGTTTTAAA